>PVJS01039440.1:0-18898 GCA_004027185.1 Glis glis
GGAGGAGGAGGAGGAGGAGGAATTTTTTGGAAACTGATAGATAAAAAAAGTAATTTTAACTTGTCCCCTTTGCAAAAATACAATTTGGATCCAACTGTCCTTATAAACGAGTGAGTTTTGTCGTTGTACCTGTCTCATGGCTAAAATTTTAAAAGGAGACTATCAGATCTTTGTGTTTATTTGTTTCTATATATTGATATATGTATATATATATATATATATATATACATATATACATATACATACATGTATCTGTTTGTATGTTATGTCTACATAGGATAAAATCTCTTAAAGGAATCCAATTCAAATTGGCTTAGAGATAAATGAGTATTCGTATAAATTAAATACACCTAAAACTGCTAGAAATATAGAAATTAACCCAAATGCTTTTCAAGTTCACATGACTTGGGTAAATCTAGTTCAATATCATTGGTGTCTTCTGAATTGTCAGCAAAATACCTGTGTATTTAACTTTAGGATTCTTGCTCAGTGATGACTGATACACATGCTGTAAAAAAGTCTTAATAGAAAAACAACAAGATAATGGCTTTGTCTAATGTCTCATGAAATTTTCAGAGTAATCCAAGCATAATTGTTAAGAAAAAGTAAATTAAATAAGCTGTAAGAGGAATAAAAGTCTATGAATGAATGTTTTACAATAATTTTGTGGGTTTTTTTTTTTTTTTTTTTTTTTTGGGTACTGGGGATTGAACCCAGGGGCATTCTACCTCCGAGCTACACCCCCAGCTCTATTTTTTTTTTTATTTTGAAACAAGGTCTTGCTAGGTTGATGAGAGTCTCACTACTTGCTGAGACTGTCCTCAAACCTGTGATCCTCCTGTCTTAGCCTCCCAAGTACTGGGATTACAAGTGTGCGTCACCATGCCCAGCTAATAATTATGTTTCACAATATGTTTACTGCAAAATTTTCCCAAATCTCTTTGGTAATTACACCCTTAGAGTTTTAAGTTAAATTAAATGATCTAGGTATTCGTTCATATCTAAATCATTTCCAAATAAGATAAAATACTAAAATGTTAATTGTTGAACATAAGGTTTATATTTACTTTTGGCTTCTTATCACAGAGGAACTAAAAATATTTGGGTCTTCCATAAACATGAAAAATTGTTCTATGAGGAAACACATTATTTCTAGAAATTATCAAATGTGTATTTATAAAACGTTGACGACAGTTCAAAATTTCTTCCTAGATTTTTCACTGGAAATTAGTTACTAAGAGTAAAATACTAATATATAATTAAAACCACTAAAATTTCATCTTCTCTCTAAAATGATAGGATTTTCTAATAGATAAATGATTTTTTTTCACCTTTTTTTTTTTTTTGCAGTACCGGGGATTGAACGCAGGGGCGGTCTACCTCCGCGCTACGCCCCCAGCCCTATTTTTTTATACTTTATTTTGAAACCAGGTCTCACGAAGTTGTGGAGGGCCTCACTAAGGGGAGAGAGAGAGAGAGAGAGACAGAAAGAGAGAGAGAGAGAGAGAGAGAGAGAGTGAGCTGAGGCTGGCCGCGAACCGGGATCCTCTGGTCTCCGCCTCCCAAAGTACTGGGATTACAAGCGTGCGCCACCACGCCCGGCTTTTTTTTTCACCTTTTGAGTGATCTCCCTAGAAATAAATTCTATGCCAGGCATGGTGGCACACTCCTGTAATCCCTGTACTTGAGAGGCTGAGACAGGAGGAACTTGAGTTAAAGGCCAACCTCAGCAACTTGGTGAGGTCCCTAGTAACTTAGGGAGACCCTGTTTCAAACTAAAAAATAAAATAGGACTGGAAGTATAGCTCAGGTTTGTTCCCTAGTACCACCAAAAAAAAATTTTTTTTTAATTTTGTGCCTACTCAAAATTTTTTTGTGCTTCATGTTGTTTTTATTAGGTCTTTATTTAAAAAGAAAATTGAGTTCTTATTAAGAGAGCTAAGGTTTTCCCTACAACTTGGCAATTTTATATATTTGACATTGAAGTCTTTTAATTATCACTCTGGTTAAATGAATGATACAGTGATCTATGATCATATGTAATCAAATGTTTTAAACCTTTTTGACATTTCCAACAAACTTCCCAAAATCAAATTCTAAATTAAGTCTTTCAGACCTTGAGCTAATTAACTTTGGGATTTGCCTGGAAGGCTCAAATGATATGTCTCTCACCTTGTAAAAAAAAAAAAAAAAGAAAAAACTAATTAGGTTTATTTGATATGTTAAATTATGTGAAGCTTTGTCAAATAATAAGCGAGGCTATGGCTTCTTAAATTTATTCTTGGATATGTTATTGATATGAGTGACAAAAAATTTAAAAAATTGAGATTTATTGAAATCTAATGTTACCAGTCATAACTGTGATTATGTTGAAATATTGTTTGCTACAGAAATAACCAAATTACTGTCAACAACTAGTTATAATGAACGCTCATCGGATTTTTTTTTTTTTTTTTTTTTTTTTTGGTGGTACTGGGGATTGAACCCAGGGGACTTCTACCTCCGGGATACATCCCCAGCCCTATTTTTTATTCTTTTATTTTGAAACAGGGTCTCACTAAGTTGCGGAAGGCTTCACTAAGTAGCTGAGGCTGGCCACGAACCCGGATCCTCCATTCTCAGCCTCCCAAGTACTGGGATTACAAGCATGCACCACCACGCCCGGCTTCTCATTGGATTTTTAACCATGGCCATTCTAAGTGTTTGCCGTCCACAGTTATTGTTTTGATTCTTCTCTAAAAGCACCTGCAGTCCACAGTAGCCCAGAGTTACTTCTGCAAGGAGATCCGCGGGGAACACTGCCCGGGACTCTGCAATAGCAGGCTTCTGATAACGCTGAGATCAAACCACCCGGCTGGGGAAGAAGCCCCAGAACCTTAACAGAGAAGCTGAACTCCTGAACTGCTAGCCTGACACTAAGCAGAACAAGAATTAATATCATGGGACCCAGCTGATGGAGGATTATGATTTTTTAGGACTTTGTTTGTTTGAAACGTTGCTGGTTATTTTTGTTTTTTGTTTGACAGATTTAAGGAATTTTTTTTTCTTCTTTTAAGCTATCCATAACTTACAACAGCTTAGTAAACTATACTTTTGTCAACAGAATTAAAAGATTTATTTTTTTTCCCTATCTGATCTCTCCAGCACTGTGAAATTATTCGTGAGTATTCTTGCCTTAGGGCATAAGTTCAGTAAGAATCTGTTCTCTTCGTAACAACACACTATTGGAAACACCAGCTATACTGCCAAGGCTTTGCCTGCAATGTCGTGTTTTCTGATATGTCCAGATGACTTTAAGAAACCAAGGTTGACTTTCTGGAGCCTCAGTAGGCTTTCAAAAGCCCAATCTGGATTCCTTATTAAAAATTCCAGCAAAGCAGACTTTAAAAAAAAAAAGAATGTAAGGCAGGCATGGTGGCATATACCTGTAATCCCAATACTTGGGAGGCTGAGACAGGAGGATCACAAGTTCAAGGACAGCCTCAGCAATGTAGGAAGACTCTCAGCAACCTAGGAGGCCCTGTGTCAAAACAAAAAATAAAAAACGAGTAGGAGTGTATCTTGGAGGTAGAATGCCCCTGAGTTCAATTCCCAATATCACACACACACACACACACACACACACACACACACACACACGAGTCCAAAGCAGGGCATAGTGACCCACACCTGTAATCCCAGGACTTGGGAGGCTGAGACAGGAGGATCAAAGGTTCGAAACCAGACTCTGCAATTTAGTGAGACTATTAGCAACTTAGTAAGACACTGTTTCAAAATAAAAAATAAAATGGGGCTGGGGATGTAACTCTGAGGTAAACTCCACCCCCTACCCCCGGTTCAATCCCCAGCACCACAAAGGAAAAAGGAATTTATGGTCAATTATGGTCAATGATTGATCTTGCTATACTTCTGTAAATAATCAAGCTACGTTTAATGAGATAAAACTTATTTTGCAAATAAATTATTCTTACTTTGATTATCTTTAGTACAAATAAGGATAACTGTAGAGAGAAAAACTATGTTTCAGAGAAAACTATAGTACACCCATCATTAAGTTCTAGCTCTCTCTTATAAATTATATTTTTAAAAAAAGGATACTAGCCAGGCATGGTGGTACACGCTTGTAATCCCAGTACTTGGGAGGTTGAGACAGGAGGATTGCAGGTTCGTGGCCAACCTCAGGTATTTTTTTTTTTTTGGCACTGGGGATTGAACCCAGGGGCATTCTACCCCCGAGCTACACCCCCAGTCCTAATTTTTATTCTTTTATTTTGAAACAGGGTCTCTCTAAGTTGCAGAGGGCCTCACTAAGTAGCTGAGACTGGCCACGAACCAGGATCATCCTGTCTCAGCCTCCCAAGTACTGGGATTACAAGTGTGCACCACCACGCCCAGCCAGCCTCAGCTACTTAGTGAGGCCCTCCACAACTTAGTGAGACCCTGTTTCAAAATAAAGAATAAAAAAAAAAAATAGGGCTGGGGATGTAGCTCAGAGGTAGAGTGCCCCTGGGTTCAATTCCCAGTACTGCAAAAAAAAAATTTTTTTTAAAAAAGGATACTAGCTCATTGTTTTTAAGGATTTTGTTATCTACCTACAAACTGGATTGGATCCATACGTCTTGTAATCTCCACCAATATCTGGCTATGACCCCCAAATTAATTTCCAATTTTTCTCCCACCCTTCAGACTTGCAATTACTGAAACTAAAACTGCCGTTCCCCGCAGCCCCAGCAAGCTGAAGCTGGATGACTTGATACAGGCTGCAGAGAAATCACCACAACCTAAGTACGAACAACCTTTGTGCCTGTTGATTTCCAGACTACTCAGAAAGTTCACTGGGGCACTGGATGCAACTGCAAACCAGAAAAATCTGTCAGATTGCCAATGCCGGCCCCCACTCCAAGGATGCTTTGAGCCCAAAAGGTACAAATCTCAGCTGGCTCCCCTCCAGACTCAGAAACTACTTTGTAGAGGACCCCAATCACTAACTTTTGTTTTTCTTTTCTTTTGTAGCCATAGAAATGCCTCTTTTAAAATAACCTGTTTGCATGCACCATTTAGAAGCTTGACTTTGGTGGGCACCCGCTGCAACCCGCCCTTCTGAAATGAGCCACAACTGGGCAGTTGAACTGACCTATTCCCAGGTCTCTTTCCACTCAGCTACTAACCGAGTTTTCCTCTCCACAGCCTCCAACTCAAGTTTTAGCAAGTGAAACTTCTAGGAATGTTTCAGACAGGGGAAATGAAGACATTTAGGAAATGCCGCCCCAAAATATGCCACTTTGGACTTCAAAGTGAGGACAGCTGGGGAACAGCAAATACAAGGAGGAACTTTCTCTGAACTTCCTTTATCTTCCTAGAGACAGAGTCTCCAAAAAGAGCTCAACTGTCATGAACCTTCCCTGGGACTCTCATCAACCAAGGAAGACTAAACTAGCAGCACAGGAGAGGAGACCAAAGGTCAAACGCCACACCCAGACTATCAGAGGCTGTCACCTGTCCCTCTAAGGGCACTTTCATTATCCCCAGCAAGCCTTTACTCTCCCTTAATTTGCCTACTCCCCTCCCCCTCTCCTATGAAGAGGGTTTAGAAGCTTCTAGATCTCATGGGTATTGGGTACTCATTTTTTCCTATGATGCCCCTGTGCATGTAATAAATGTGTCCATCTTTCCCCTGTTAATTTGCCTACTGTCCGTTTATTTCATATCCATAAAAGGTGGAGAGAATGTTTTCTTTTTCCTATAATTCCGAAAGTTTTTTTTTATACTTTTATTGGTGCATTATAGTCTCACATGATGTAGTTCAGTGATAGTGACATACATGCACACAGCACTTGGGCTTTCCCCGGGCTCCCTTCCCATCCCCCCTTCCCCATACAGGACATTGAGATTGATATTGGTATTCTCACATATGTACATAATGTTGATGAAAGTGATTCCTTCATTGATCCTCCCTCTCTCCCCACCCTTCCCCTAGACCACCTCCCTGGCTCCACTGAAGTTTGTCCTCCATTATCTAAAGTCCTTCTTGTATCTCGATTACTCCCTAGCTTCCGCATATGAGAGAAAACATATGACCCTTCACTTTCTGTGACGACTGGCTAATCTCACTTAGCATAATGTTCTCCACGTCCATCCATTTTCCTGCAAATGACATTATTTTGTTCTTGATTGCTGAGTAGAATTCTATTGTGTGTAAGCCCATAATTTTGTAATCCATTCATCTGTTGATGGACACCTAGGTTGGTTCCATAATTTGGCTATTGTGAATTGTGTTGCTATAAACATGGATATGCATATATTACTATAATTTCCTGATTTCATTCCTTTTGGAAAGATACACAGGAGTGGAATAGCTGGATCCAAAAGTTTTTTCACAACTATAAAGGTGGAGCTGTTATTTATGGGTTGGGGAAGATTACAGGGTAAATTGATGGGGAAAATGTGGAGTTTTTAAGCTTTGTTTTTTAACTTCACATACTTATTAGATATCCACATAGAGATGTTGAGTAAGAAAACATATTTTTGTATGGCTATATCCAGACTAGAGGCATAGATTGAGAGAGCTCTGTATATAGATGGTATTTAAACCACAAAGTCAGATGAGATCAGTAAAGGAATGAAAACAGAGAGTTCCGAGGGATGAGCCCTGAGGAATGCCAACATTTAGTGGTTGGAGAATTTAGAAGGACTAGGATGTAACAGGAAGGAACTCCAACATTTAGAGGTGAATGAGAAGCAACCAAGAGATGAAGAGGACCCAGGAGATGAGGAGGAATCAGGAAATGAGACTAACTGGGAGCATCCAGGAATGTTAGGAGAGAACTGAGAGAGCAATGTTCCAGAAACCGAGGAAAGTGTCAAGAGGCTGAAAGCCTAGTACAATGAGGACTGACACGGACCATGGAAGTAACCAGCTTGGAGGCCACTGGTGCAATGGACAAGTTGTTTCAGGGAAGTGGTGGAGACTAAAGCCCAAAGGGTGTGAGTTTAAGAGAAGACAGAGGCGAGGAGAAGGGAAGGCATGTAGAGACGACCCTTTCAGAGAGTTTTGCTACTAAGGGAAGTTGGGCAGGGTGGGGGGGAGGGGAACAGTGACCCAGAAAGGGAGGCAACAACTACTGCATTGTCCTTGAGCAAGCACAAAGAGATGACATCACCAGCAAAAGTGGAGGGGTGTGCCTGGGAGAGCAGCAGCAGCTCCTCACCCACTCAGTGACGGGGAACCTGGGTACAGGTATGGGGAGGTCCAGAGATGTAATGGCAACCTGCAGAAATTCTCTTCCCTTGCTTGTATTTTCTGCAAAAGAGGAAGCAAGGCCCTCAACTCAGAGTGAGGAGGAAGAACTGACCCATTGGAGGTTTGAGAAGAGAATGGGCAAACTAGCCTTCTAGAACAATGGCAGTGTGCATAGACGAGGGAAAGAAGATGGAATTGTCAGGTAGCCCTGATACAGAGGAACGTTTCCAGGGAGAACGGTCAGAATGGTTTCATTAATGAGCATCACACCTGGAATCAGGATACAACTTACAGATGGACAGACACTCTTGGACACTGGGGGCCTTCTTGGACGATAGTAGCTACTTCGCTAGACCTGGTAGCTTTCTGTGTTGTTGTTGTTGTTGTTGTTGTTTTTGTTGCTGTTGTTTGTTTCTTTCTTTCTTTTATTCCCACTTCCGATTATGTGGCCATTTAGCCCATTTCACACACATCAATGAATACAAGAGGCACAGGACAAGCAAGTCAGACAACTGTGAATGTACCTTTAGGTTTTTACAGGGGCCAGCAAACTGGATGAGGGCAAATCTGCGTGGCTCCCTGTTTTTGTAAATATAAAGCCTGATGTACTTTACAACACAGTCACACATATTTTTTTACATATCATCTGTGGCTGCTTTTGCACTCCAAAGGCAGAGTTAGTAATTGCAACAGACCCCATAGCCCACAAAGCCTAAATATTTACTATCTGGTCCTTTACAGAAAAAGTTTGCAGACCTCTAACTTGGCATAGTGGTTCTCCAACTTTAGGATGCATCAGAATCACGCTGAGGATGTATTTTAACAGCTGTCAGCCCCACTCCCACACTCTTTGATTCAACAGTCTTAGTGAGGCCCCAGTCAGCCTTTCTTACCCAGTTCCAAGGTGATACTGATGCTGCTGGTCCAGGGACCACACCTGGAAAACCACTGGTCTAGCAACACCCTGAATAAGTCCACACCGGCCTGTGGTGCTCACATCACCTGAATCACATGCATGACTCTGCAGTGAATGGGAACTTTTCTGTTCTAACTCTAGGTTCAAATTCATAAACGGCTGCAAGACATACACTCTGAAAAATGGTTCTCTAAATGAGCAAGGGGTGTGCCAGGGAGATAAGGGAAAAACAACCTCATGTCACCTCTAAGGCTCTTGAGACCCTAGCCAGGGTTTCTCTAAGGGCTGCTGCTTTGAGTTAGCGTCTTAGCAGCTAGGAAAAGGGAGACTTACTTGTCTTGGCTTCAGGAAAAGCATCAGGGGTTCTCGTGTTCAGAGCAAAATCAGATCAACAAATGTTTCCACCATTGTGCCAAGATTGTTTCATTAAAATCAACTCTACCCCATCAGCTTCATCAGGGCCTTCCGATTCTCAAATCCTCCAGGGCTGCTGCCAGATTTAGAAGAAACAAAAATGTATATATACATATAGTGTATATGTATATACACTAACTGTTCTAACTCTGGGTTCAATAGTATGTATAGTATGTATTTACTCATACTAGTGATACATATATATATTAACTAGTGTATATACACACTATATATATGTATATATACACTAGTTAATCTGAATTTAAGTTATGTCCCATGCACAATTTGGGATATACTTACTCTTAAAAATTCATTGTTTATCTTAAATACAATTTGTGTGTGTGTGTGTGTGTGTGTGTGTGTGTGTGTGTGTGTGTTACTGAGGATCGAACCCAGGGGCATTCTACTTCTGAGCTACACCCCCAGCCCTTTTAATTTTTTGTTTTGAAACAGGGTCTCACTAAGTTGCTGAGGCTAGTCTCAGATCTGCAATCCTCCTGTCTCAGCCTCCCAAGTACTGGGATTATAGGCATGTTCTGCCACACTTGGCTTGAAATTCAATTTATCTAGGTGCTCTATATTTTATATGGCAGCCTTAACTCTTAAGGATCCTCAAAGCATCCAATTATATTGAAATTCATTTGTCTTCCTAGGAAGCTGGCAACACTGTGTATGGCAGAAAATCCACTATGCTCTTGCCCTCCAGAGAGTTCCTACAGACCAGTAGGAATGAGAGAGATAAACCAGGAGAGGTGGCACACGCCTGCAACCCCAGTACTTGGGAGGCTGAGACAGGAGGATGGCAGGTTCGAAGCCAGCCTCAGCAACTTAACGAAGCTGTTTCCAAATAAAAAATAAAATAGGGCTGGGGGTGTAGCTCAGAGGTAGAATGCCCCTGGGTTCAATCCCCGGTACCGCAAAAAAAAAAAAGAAAAGAAGAGAAAGGAAAAGAATGGAAAAAAGAAAGGGAGCAAAAGAGAGAGAAATGAGAGAGATACAGAAATAACTCTGTTACTCAGTAAGTCAGCCCTCCAGGTAGAATTACAGAGTCAAGATGCCAGGGGCTTTGAAGGCTCGCAGAGTTGTGTAACCCTGAAATAAATGGCCTAGGGCTCACAGCTAGGTTGTTGTTGTTTTTGTTGTTGTTGTTGTTATTGTTTTTCTGCCTCTTCCTTCACTGTCACTGTCCATGATCAATGTCTCCATATGCCAGCCTTTCACAATCCCTCCTCCAACTTTCTAATTCAATGCTGCCAATCTTCAAATGAACTTAAAGTAATAGGCTTGTTTAAATC
The DNA here is from genome assembly GCA_004027185.1 of Glis glis. Lineage (NCBI taxonomy): Eukaryota > Metazoa > Chordata > Mammalia > Rodentia > Gliridae > Glis > Glis glis. The sequence continues at coordinate 9,866 of PVJS01039440.1, forward strand.
AGGCTTAAACTGAAAATAAATAGGCCTACATATTCCCTAGCAAAATAAGTAAAATCCTGGATATTTCACCTAAGCAGAAAGTAGTCAGATATACTGAAGGATAAGGACAAACTGCAGCCTGAGCAGGGACCCAGCCAGGAGGGTGAAGGAATTGCAAGGCTCCTCCACCGTGGGAAGAAGTGGGAAGAGCCCCCTCCACTCCCTCTCTCCTGCCTGGAAAGCTAATGTTAGGGCTGGAGCTCCAGAAACCATCTTGAGACCTCGCATAACAAGCCACAGTCTACGGATGATGGCACAGAAAGATAGAAGGAACCAAGTCCCCGATGATTTCCTGGAGCCACCTTACCAGCCCTGAGCTGTCTACATCTGGAATTCTTTTATGTGAATTATGTATAATTATGCCTCAACGATGGTTGAGTATCCGTTAATGGCAGCCAGACACCATTCCTAAATGCCAAGGCTCAGGGAATATTAAAATATAAAGAAACACCACAACAAGGGTACCAAAGTTGTGGTAAATCTTAAATACACACGCTTGACAAATGAATGTTTTTTTTCCCATACACAAAAATACAATTCAATATAATTGTGCTATTTACTTCTTTCAATCCTGAAAATGGTGACTGTACACGTGGACCTCATTTGGAAGCAACATCCAAAACAACTCAATAGAAATGCAAGTTAAAATCACAGTGAGATGCCAACATACTTATTATAATACTAAAAATAAATACAAATGAATAAAAATAATGACAATATCAAGTGCTGGCTAGGATTCAGAGCAACTGGAACTTTCATGCATTGATGGTAGAAACCCAAAATGGTACAGTTGCTCTGAAAAACAGTTCGGCAGTGTCTGATAAAGTTAGACATACAGTTAGCATGTGACCCAGCAATCCCACTCAAAATACTGACTCACAGCAGGTGTGGTGGCACATGCCTGTAATCCTACTACTTAGAAGGCTGAGATAGGAGGATCACAGGTTCGAGGCCAGTCTCAGCAACTTAGCAAGGCCCTGTTTCAAAAATCAAAAAATAAAACAGGGTTGGAGTGTGGCTCAGAGGTAGAATGCCCCTGGGTTCAAACCCCAGTACAAAAAAAAAAAAAAGATACTGACTCAAGAAAAATAAAAACTTCTGCTCATACAAAAACCTGTACATGAATGTTTCTGACAGCTTTATTCATTATCATAAAACATTGGAAATGACCCAAATGTCCATCAACTAGTGAACAGATAAACACATGAAGATGCATGCATAGCATGGGCTACTACTCAGCAAATAAAAGGACCAAACTATTAATATGTGCAATAATATGGATGAATCTTAAGTGCATTATAATACATGAAAGAAATCAGACTCAAAAGCCAACCTAATTCCATTGCATGTCATTATTCTGGGAAGGCAAAACTATAGAGAGAAAACAGACCACTGGTTGTCAGGGGTTTGTTTAAGTGGGTCTGTTCAGTAGGATTGATTAATTAAAAAAGGACTAGCATAGAGAATTGGGGGTAGGGGTAGGAGCAGCGATGGAACTGCTCTGTATCTGGATTGTGGTAGTTACACAACTTTGTGCATTTAATGACTGGCCCTTTGGGAAAATAGGTCCGAGCCACATGGCACTCCTGGACCGTCCACCTTGGGCCCAGTCTCAGTATCTACCCAACCTTTCCATTCCCACCCTCTACCCCCAGGCCCTGTCTGGATATCCCTCCAAAATCTAATACAGTGCCAGGCCGAGAGGATTCTCCATCCAAATCCTGGACACACTTTAACACCAGCCACAACTGGGACTCCTGAAGTGCAGAACAATAGCTATATTGTACACAGCTCCATACCGGCCATGCGTGAACATTAGCAACAAGTTCCATGGTGACTCCCCGCGACTGGCCTTTGCAGCTGCCCACGCCCAGGACTTGAGGATCTGCCCAGGGTAACATGGAGTCTGGATACCGTTCAATGTGTCAGTCTTAAATCTATAGTTCATAACAGTCTCAGTCCTTGGAAACTCCCTGGTAATCACACAGACCCACTCCTGCCCAAGTCCCCAGTTGCAGGCTTCCTATTAGCTAACCTTGATGGCCTCCCCGGGAACAGTGTACCCTAAAGTTTTGAATGTTCAGGGTTAATCCCTAAGAGTCAGGCCCTGGAAAACCCATCTGTTCAAGAGGGATTCTGACCAGGGGCGCATTTGACTTGACACCTCCTCAGTATAAACACAGTCTGTCTCTTTTGACCTTATGCAGCTGCTAAGCCTGGTTTATTAAAAAAATTGAGTATCCAAGGCTTATTGCAATAGGGGCATTTTTGTCAACCAAAAAAAAAAATCCTTCAAACATAAATCATTTAAGCCACCCTCCACATTTGCTGGCGTGAAATAAACAGAGCCTGTCTTGTAGGCAGAAGGTGCCAGAGTGGCTTTGCCAACTGCATGCCTCCTGCCTGGCCATCAAATACTCCACCCTCAATGCTCAAAAAATAATAAAAACTTGCACAGAAACGTTCCTTCCCAAATGCTGATTTCCACCCACCTGCGAGGGTAACCTGAGTCCCCCAGTAAAAGCAGCGTTGCAAAGTACAGAACTTTGGATTCAAATCCAGACTCTTCCAAGGGACCCGGAGCACTTTTTTAAATTCTCTGAACCTCAGTGCACTCATTCATAAGCGGGAATAACAATCAGTCCCCTCCACAGGGCAGTTGACAGAAATAAATGAGTCTATGTAAGACACATAACACAGGACTCGATCCATAAGACATGCCCATCACATTAAATCCTTCTTTTCAGCCGGGCGTAGTGGCGCACGCTTGTAATCCCGGTACTTAGGAGGCGAAGACCGGAGGATCTGGGTTCGCGGCCAGCCTCAGCTACTTAGTGAGGCCCTCCACAACTTCGTGAGACCTGGCTTCAAAATAAAGAATGAAAAATAGGGCTGGGGGTGTAGCTCGGAGGTGGAACGCTCTGGGTTCAATCCCCAGTACCACACACACACAAAAAAAAAATCCTTCTTTTCCCCTTGTTAAGTTCCTCTATGTGGAGTAGCTCCACATCAACTTGAAAACATAAGCTAACAGAAAGCAGGAGGAGGTGATCAGGCACCAGGAGGAAATCAGATTAGGGGACATGGTTCAAAGGAGTGAGTGGTATGGGAGCAAAGACAACAAAATTTGGTCTCTAATTGTGTCCTCCTTACTAATCCAGGGAGTCACATCCTAGGGAGTGTTACACAGGATAAACCTCTGCTAGGTGCTCATTCACACCCAACTGGAATTCTTGTGGGTCCAAGAATCAATGAAAAAAACAAATTAAATGGCCAATGTCCATAAGAATTCAGATTAAAAAAAAAATGTTGTAACTGCTCCTACCTCCTGGGGTGCCCTTGGAAATTGTCCTGACATTTTCTGGAAACTTTTTACATGGCATAACTTAAAATGCAAGATTGTTTTCCAATGGAAAATAGCTCTTCACCAAAACAAGAGAGTGAACATTCATTAAAGATACAGTCAAAATGCTGAAAAGCTTTTACATAAATCCTCGCCAGAAGTCATGCATCCCCAATGCTATGCTCTGAGCTAAGAGCTGCCTCCCTCCCTGGCCAAACTTTCCACCATCTAAACACTGCAGTGGGAACTTTGTAGGTCAGCGCTGGATGTGCCGGCCTATAAAATCAGAGTGATGTCCATTGGTGGAAATATATCTGCTTAGAGAAGGTCACCACAAACAGAGAGGGACTCAGGCAATTCCTGCTATCAGATATAGTGCACTGGATATTCAGATCATAAGGTGATATTTCAAACACTAAAGGAAAACTGTAACATTCAGAGTAAATATGCACCGTCACCAGGGATACAGGAATCACATCTTTAGGATGAAAGACTCATCAGTGCTATAACCAATAGATAATTATTCAGTATTCAGTGTAGTGCTGAGCCCTGGGAGGACAGAGACTACGGCAGGTCACTGTCTTCTTGTTCCTTTTCATTGGGTCCCAGTCCTAAAGGAACTCAACCCTAACTTAGTGGGGCAAAAAGATAAAAATACAGCAAAAAAACCACTCCATCACCATGCAGGGCTTTAGCAGAGGTAAGTATAAAGTGCTGGGGGGGGGGGCAGAGGAAGAAGAGGAGGACATTTCAAAGAAACAATTGGGAGAGTAGAGTTCTCTCAAGTAAGTTTCCCAAACACACACACACACACACACCAATGCTTAAGGTTAAAAGAAAAAGGGAAAGGAAAGGGAAAAAAAAACAAATAAATGCACCCAACAACATAACAGCAATCCCCTTGCACTGTTTTGAGCCCAGCCTGCCCCAAGTCCTATGCACCTGAAGAGGTTACCACAGTAAAGCAGATTGGTCCCCTGGCGGAGCCTCCAGCACTAACAGCACTGCCTGTCGGAGGGCACCGGAAGGCCAGCATGGCACCCGCAGAACCCAAGGCACCATCAGAATGAGAGGCGCATCCAAGATATACATATTTTTCAAAGAAACAGGACAGAGGCAGAGAAGATTCTGAGGCCCAGGCCCTCCCAGGCCCAGATGGCAGATCCTTAGGAGTCTAGCCATGTTCTTTCCTTTTCTTTGTCTAAACACACCCTGTCCTGTGGCCAGAGACAGTCCACATTCCCACCGCTCCAGAGCAGCAGCCAGCAGGACAACATGCTGTGACCTCATCTAAGCTGTGAAACGTCTGGAGAGGGGATGTCTGGAGAGGGGACACCACTCTCTCTCTCTCTACCTGCACGTAGATAATTGTTGAACAAATATGCAGATTCGGTGGTTGCTTCATTTTCACTGATTATATTTATTCACACAAGAAATATACGCTTCTTTTAAACCAAAAAAAAATTAAAGACTGGGCGTGGTGGCGCACGCTTGTAATCCCAGTACTTTGGGAGGCAGAGACCGGAGGATCCAGGTTCGCAGCCAACTTCAGTGCGCATGTGCGTGCTCGTGATCTCTCTCTCTCTCTCTCTCTCTCTCTCTCTCTCTACCTAGTGAGGCACTCCGCAACTTCGTGAGACCCGGTTTCAAAATTAAAGCATAAAAAAATAGGGCCAGGGGAGTAGCGCGGAGGTAGAACGCCCCTGCGTTCAATCCCTGGTACCGCAAAAAAAAAAAAAAAAAATTAAAATCTCTATCATACCACCACCCACAGAAAACCATTGACGTTTTCATGTCTACCCTTTTTTCTATGCATCTCTGTCATTTACAGACTAAGACTCTACAATATAATGTTTCATAACATACCTTTTTTTCCACATTGTATCCATTATAAATTTATCCCATGTCAAAAACACAACCCATTTTAATAGATTTTGTGCCACAGATCTGTGCCATAACTTATTAACCTCCTGCTATGGTTTGAATGTTTATGTCCCTCCACAGTTTGTACAGTGAAAGCCCCACCCCCAAGCTGATGGTGTTTGGAGGCAGTCTTTGGGGGTGTTAGGTCCTGGGGACAGAGCTCTCTTCAGTGGGATTAGTGCCCTTGTAAAAGAGACCCTTCACCCCTTCTGCCATGTGAGGTTAGAGAACATGACTATCTGTGAGGAATGGGGACCTCGCCAGACGCCCAAACTGCCCACACCTTGATCTTGGCCTTCCCAGAACTGTGCCAAATACGTTTCTGTTGTTTATAAGCCACATAGTCTATAGTATTTTGTTACAGCGGCCTGATGGACTTTATACACCTAATCTACTTAAGTTCATTCTTAATTCTCTTTTGTTTTCCATCTTATCCACCCCCATTTTCATTGAATGTCACCAAATGAGAGGCACACTGTCCTTAGAGGCAAAAAAAGAAAGAAAAATAGCAGAGTCACCTTCAATTCTGGGCCCTTGTCTTTGTTCTCTCCATCCTCAGTTTGTCAGAAGATAAAACAAAATCTGAAGGTCTACTTTTTTGCATAGTTTCAAAGGGAGAAGTAGGACAAATGGGTAGAAGACTCAGAAAGGTAGAATTACATTTAAAAGAAAGAACAATCACTATGTATTTAAGCAAGAAAATAGGTAACCAGTAAGAATGTTATAGAAGGACCAAGCATGGTGGCGCACACCTATAATCCCAGTAATTAGGAGGCTGAGACAGAAGGATCACAGGTTTGAGGACAGGCTCAGCAATGCAGTGTGACTCTCAGCAACCCAGTGAGACCCTGTTTCAAAACAAACAAATATAAATAAATGAAGGGGGGAGGGGGGCTGGGGTATAGCTTTGAGGTAGAATGCCCCTGGGTTCAATCCCCAGTACCACAAAATGTTATAGAAGGAATAAGAATAGAGTCAAAAAAGATGATATATAAGATCCATTGTTGTAGATTTTAACATTTATAAGTAGACAGTAAAGTCAATTAATTTTTGCTACCAAGACAAGAATACAATTTCTCAGTGACACACATTAATTGGAGCAGCACCACTTTGTGTGGTTGTCAGTCCCTGAATTCTAAGGCAAGGCTTGCTCCACAAAGCCCCTCATGGAAGCCCCCAGAAGTCAAAGCGCTGTGGCTCCCAGCTCAGAGATGCTCTCCTCCCCCACCCACTAAGTCTCCTTCCCTCTTCACCAGAGGTCATTCAAGAGCATTTCTTCACAAGCACAGCTGTTTTCATCCTAGTTCCTTCAGAACATTCCTCCAATAATTATTCTTTCTTTCTGTATCTCCAACCTCATTCTCCTCCCAAATCTCTTTTTAAAAAATCCTTTGACCTTCTTCTCCACCTAATTCCCACCATTTCTGTCCCATGTTTCATGGCCAAACTTATTGAAAAGGTTGCCTATGCTTTGTTTCTTCTGTTCTCCTTCAGGGCAATCTGACTTTGGCCCCCGTGATGCCATCGAACATGCTGCTGTTGAAGTCACTCATGATTCCCTAGTGGCCGAATTCAGTGAACATCTCACAGGTGTAGCTGTCTTGACCTTCTCAAGGCTACCCCTTTTTCCACTGGCTTCCAACTGCCCTTGACACTTCCTTTTTCTCTTTTGTTCTAGTTATCTACTTGTATGGCAAATTGCCTCCAAACTTAGCAACTTGAAACAACAACTTTACAATGCCTGCAGGTTCTGTGAATCAGGAATTCAGAAAGCACGCAGAGGGGTGGTTTGTCCCTGCTACCCAGAGGACTCAAGGGCTGGGGGGGAACTTACAGAGGGGCTGGAATCGTCTGCTGCCATCTTCACTCAAACTTGGCAGTTGATGCTGGCTGTCGGTGGGACCGCAGCTGGGGCTGCTGCTGACCAGAGCACCTGCCAACAGACTCTCCCTGCCACCAGAGTTCTTCAAATCAAGGCAGCCTGGGGGTTTTCCATGGCTTAGGGATCCAAAGGTGGATACCCTAGGAGAACCAGTGGTAGCTGTACCTTCTTTTATTACCTTGTCTGAAAAACCACAGTATCACCTCCACTGGGTTCATGAGCTTTCCCAGATTATGGGAAAGGGACATAGCACCCCCCCCCAGAAGGAGTATCAACAAGACACTCTAGAAAGAACATTTGGGATGGAGGATATTGGTGCCGCCATCTTTAGAAAATGCAATGTGTGGCAATCTTCTTCCATGATTTTTTTTTTCTTATGCTCAAGTTGTACCTGTCAGCATTCTTGCAACCATAACCTAAATATCTGACCACATAACTTAGAGGAAAGAAGATTTATTTTCTTACTGTTTCGGGCTCAGTCCATATGAGGCTGGGGACTGCGGATCTCAGGGCATGGCGGCAGGCAGCAGAGGGAGAGCACATGAGCTGTGCTCTTTACATCACAGAGGCCAGAAGCGAGAGAGAATGGGCAGGGGGAGGAGGAACCATTTATAATCTCCAAGGCCGCACCCCAGGGACCACCTCCTCCAGCCACACCCTCCCAGCCAACTGGGTACCACCCAGGTAAATCTATTACAATGGATTTATGGACTTCTGAGATTACAACCCTCATGACTCAATTACATCAGCTCCAAACACCAATTTATGAGCTCTTCAAGGGGTCATTCTATATCTAACCATAACACAACTTAGTGGTAGCACTCTTCAAAATTTGATCACTAGATGGTCCTCTTACTTTATCCATTTTTTTCTGGTCAATTTTATCCATACCTATGGCTTCAACTCTCATCTAGAGATCGGTGCCTCCTCGGTGTACATCTGACCTAGAATATGTACTAATATCTTCACCCGAATTTCTTAAGGGTCCTCAAAGTTGACACATCCAAAATAGTCCTTCCCTGCCCTTTATCGGGTCTGCTTCTCTCAATGTGACTCATGACACCATCTAATTTCTGAAATCATCTAAGTGAGACAATAAGTAGTATCCTCAATTTCTCCCTATTCTTCAGTGTCACCCTTCCACATCGAATTGGCCACCAACTTTTAGCAATGATGCCTACACAGTATTTTTAGTTCTTTTCTTCTCCAGCCTTGCTATCATCTGAACCACCTTAAACGCAGGTCTTCAACATCTCTAGATGGACTTTTGTAATTAATTCATTACTGGTCCTCCAGCCTCCAGTCTTGCACCCCTCCACGCCACACTACCTGATCGTTCTAAAACATTACTCATGTCACCCCCTGTTAAAAATCCTTCAGTGATGACCACTATGTATAGCATCAAGTTCAAATTCCTTAGCGTGAAGATACATTGTCCCTCATGAATGGTCACCATCTCCTTTTCGAGCTTCCCTCTTTCTATTCCCACACAGTCACCCTACATCACAGCATAATGGATTTCTTGCAATCTCTAGGACATACTGCTCTTTCTCATATTTCCATGACTTTGAACATGTAGTTCCTCTGCCCAGAAATTCCTCTCCAACCTCTGCCTTAGAAACTCCTACTTTGCTGGGTGTGGTGGTGCACACTTGTAATCCCAGTACTTGGGAGGCTGAGACAGGAGGATCCGGGTTTATGGCCAGCCTCAGCTACTTAGTGAGGCTCTCGGCAACTTACTGAGACCCTGTTTCAAAATAAAGAATAAAAAATAGGGCTGGGGGTATAGCTCAGAGGTAGAATGCCCCTGGGTTCAATCCCCAGTACCGCAAAAAAAAAAGAAAAG
>PVJS01039441.1:0-18898 GCA_004027185.1 Glis glis
GGGGCGGGGCCTGAGTCTAGGGGATAGGGCTGGGTCTCTGGGGGCGGGGCCTGGACCCAGAAGGTGGGGCCCCGTCTCTGGGGGAGGGGCCTGGGTTTCTGGGGCGGGGTGACATGGGAAGAGTGGTGAGCAAAGTTAGGGAGCAGGGTTATGTGGGAAGGGCCGGGCTTGGTCTTTGCAGGGGGCGTCTGAGTCTCCAGGGATGGAGCCTGGGTCTCCATCCTGGGGCGAGGATGTGTGCGGGAGGGCGGGGTTTGGTCTCTGGGGGCGGGATCTGTCCCAGCGGGTGACCTGGCCCGCCCCAGGTGCTTCCTGCAGGTAAGCCGGCTGGAGGCTCAGCTGCTGCTGGAGCGCTACCCCGAGTGTGGAAACCTGCTGCTGCGGCCCAGCGGAGGCACCGAAGGTGGCGTGTCAGTCACTACAAGACAGATACTCAATGGGTGAGTACGTGCAGCTCTGGTGGGGCGTGGTGTGGGGGCGTGGTCAGAGGCAGGGGCGGAGCCAACTCCTAGATCCAACCCGCAGAGGGCCGGGCCCAGAGATGGGGGTGTGGGACCCCCATCTGGCTCCGCCCCAGTGATGGGGGTCAATGCCTAGCGCAGCAAGCCCTGTTGGAGGACGAGTCCCACCCCTGGGTCAGTCAGGTGCCCGGGATCATTTCTGGGCGTCTGCAGCAGGGACAAAGTCTTATCAAATCCAGGCGTGAGGTTCTGGGGGCGGAGTCACACTGGGGGCGGGTTAGGTGCCAGGCCCCGCTGAAGGTAGAGTGAGAATCTAGGGGCGGGAACCGCCCGGCATGGTGGGGCATGCCTGTAATCCCAGTACTTGGGAGGCTGAGACAGGAGGATTGCAGGTTCGAGACCAGCCTCAGCAACTTAGCAAGACCCTGTTTCAACATAAAAAATAAAAAGGGCTGGGGTGTAGCCTGGAGGTACAACGACCCTGAGTTAAATTCCCAGTATAAAAAGAAAAAAAAAAAGAATCTAGGGATGCCCTGCGTGGTGGTGCACGCTTGTCATCCCAGTCCTTGGGAGGCTGAGACCGGAGTATCCGGGTTCGTGCCCATCCTCAGCTACTTAGTGAGGCCCTCTGCAACCTAGTGAGACCCTGTTTCAAATTAAAGAATAAAAGCCGGGTGTGATGGCACACCCTTGTCATCCCAGTACTTGGGAGGCTGAGACTGGAGGATCACAGGTTCGCGGCCAGCCTCAGCTACTTAGTGAGGCCCTCGGCAACTTAGTGAGACCCTGTTTCCAAATAAAGAATAAAAAATAGGGCTGGAGGTGTAGCTCAGAGGTAGAATGCCCCTAGGTTCAATCCCCAGTACTGCAAAAAAAATTAATAAATAAAAAATAGGACTGGGGGTGTAGCTCAGAGGTAGAATGCCCCTGGTTCTGCAAAAAAAAAAAAAAAAAAAATCCACCCACCCAGTCGCCTACTCCCTGTGCAGGACGCCGGTGGTCCGGCACTACAAGGTGAAGCGCAAGGGCGCCAAGTACGTGATCGACGTGGAGGACCCGGTGAGCACCGGCTCCCTGAGAGCGCACTGGTGGGGTCCATGCTCCCTCCTCACTCACCCTGACCGAGTCCCCCACCTGTCCCCAGTTTTCCTGTGCCTCCCTGGATGCGGTGGTCAACTATTTCGTGTCGCACACCAAAAAGGCGTTGGTGCCCTTCCTAATGGACGAGGACTACGAGAAGGTGCTAGGTGGGTGCGGCTTCCCGGAGCTGGGGGACCCCCGTCTGCACCTCTCCGGTCCCCGGGGCCAGCCCCCCGGCTGCTGCGCCTCCTCCACGCCGCCCTCTCCTCTTCCAGGCTACGTGGAAGCCGATAAAGAGAACGGCGAGAGCTCGTGGGTGCCGCCCTCAGCTCCGGGTCCAGGTGACGCGCCCTTGGGGCAGAGGAGGGAGGGACCTAGGACCCGAAGCCAGGTCCCCGGTTAGCACAGAGCCACACGTGCCTCATGGGAGCCCAGAGCTCAGGGGCCGAAACTACCCAGGCCTTGCTCAGCGGGGCTCCCAGGCTGGGGGTGGGGTGGGGTGGCGGACAAAGCGGGAAACAGATAACGCCCATCCCTGTAGGGTGGCCCCTGAAGTGGAGGAGAAACCCGGGGCTGGAGGAGGGTCCCCTAGAGTTGGGGAGAAGAGGGCGACAGAGCAGGGGAGGCTTGCTGGAAGAGGCTGCGTTTGGATGAACTATGGAGAGACAGAGGGTGCTCCCCAAGGAGCAATAAATACCCAGAGATGGCCTGTCATCCCATGGAGCCTGAGACAGGAAGATTGCAGGTTGGAGACCAGCGTCAGCAACTTAGTGAAGCCCTCAGCAGCTTAGTGAAACTGTGGGTTTTTTTTTTTTTTTGGTGTGTGTGTGTGTGTGTGTGTGTGTGTGTGTGTGTGTGGTTCTAGGGATGGAACCCGGGAGCATTCTATCTCACGGCTACACCCCCAGCCCTATTTTTTTCTTTTTTATTTTGAAACAGGGTCTAAGTTGCAGAGGGCCTCACTAAGTTGCTGAGGCTGGCTGCGAACCTGTAATCCTCCTGTCTCAGCCTCCCAAGTACTGGAATTACAAGTGCAGGCCACCATGCCCAGCTGAGACTCTGTTTCAAAATAAAAAATAAGAACCAGGGGTAGTGTCAAGCTCCTATAATTTCAGTACTTGGGAGACTGAGACAGGAGGATCACAAGTTTGAGGCCAGCCTCAGCAACTTATAGCAAGGCCCTCTGCAACTTAGTGAGACCCTCTTTTTTTTTTTTAGGTACCAGAGATTGAACCTAGGGGCATTCTACCTCCGGGCTACACCCCCAGCCCTATTTTTATTCCTTATTTTGAAACAGGGTCTCACTAAGTTGCGGAGGGCCTCACTAAGTAGCTGAGGCTGGCCACGAACCCGGATCCTCTGGTCTCAGCCTCCCAAGTACTGGGATTGCAAGCGTGCGCCACCATGCCCGGCTTGTAAGACCCTATTTCAAAATAAAAAATAAAATAGGGGCTGGGGGTATAGCTCAGAGGTAGAATGCCCCTGGGATCAAGCCCCCATATGACAAAAATAAAAAAAATAATAAAATAAATAAATAAAATAGGGCTGGGGGTGTAGCTTGGAGGTAGAATGCCCCTGGGTTCAATCCCCAGTACCAAAAACTAAAATGAGTTGGCACGTACACAAAACCTACATGTGGAGGGACACGTGTATGTATCCAGGCGTCTACACAGACCCACCCTGTACCACATGAACCCTGACCGTGACCCCTTTCTGTGCCAGGTCCTGCGCCCCCTGCAGGTGGCTCCAAGCCAGGTCCTGCGCCCCCTGCAGGCGGTCCCAAGCTACCACCTCCTGCGTCCACATCCATGCCTGTGTCCAGCCAGGACAAGCTACCTCCACTACCTCCCCTGCCCCCGCTACCAGACCAGGATGAGAACTACGTGACCCCCATTGACGATGCCCCGGCTGCCGACTACGTGAACAATGACGGTGGGTCCAGGGCATGCCTGCTGCTCGCCAGGGGACGGGGGGAGGGCAGGCCAATGGCCGGAATTGACGACATACATCTGTCCACACAGTGTGTTCATCTAATCCGCCAATTGTCCCGAAGCCCAAGAGGGTGGCGAAGGTCCCACCAACGCCTCCCAAGCCGCCCATTGTGCCGAAGCCAGGTCGGGCTCCCTGTTCCCCGATCCCTACCCTCATCTGAAGGGGGTCCTCCCCAGCCTCCGCCCTCATTTGTGTTCTTTTCCAGAGCCCAAAAGCAGCAACTGGGTCCTGGCCAGGATGCTGGCGGGTAGCTCACCTCAGGCTTTCTTCCTCGCGACAAGTAAGGGGTCTGTGGGGAGGGTGCAGGGAGGGCTTCTGAGGTGATCTGTACAATCACAAGGGATGGCAAGGGCCCTGCAAGTCACTGAATCCAGGGACATTTTACCTCCAAGCTATAGCCCCAGCCAGCCCCAGTTTTATTTTTTATTTGGAAATTGGGTCTCACTAAGTTGCTGACTGCCTTACTCAAAGTTGCTGAGGCTGGCTTTGAACTTGCGATCCTCCTGTCTCAGCCTCCCAAGGACTGGGATTACAGGAATGTACCACCATGCAGGCATTTATTTAATTATTTTGATACTGGGGATTGAACTCAGGGGTGCTCTACCATGGAACTACACCCCCAGATCTTTTTATTTATTTAGTACTGAGGATCGAACTCAGAGGCATTCCACCTCTGAGCTACACCCCAGCCCAATTTTTTTTTTTTTTTGCAGTACTGGGGATTGAACCCCGGGACATTCTACCTCTGAGCTACACCCCCAGCCCTATTTTTTATTCTTTATTTTGAAACAGGGTTTCACTAAGTTGTGGAGGGCCTCACTGAGTAGCTGAGGCTGGCTGCAAACCTGCAATCCTCCTGTCTCAGCCTCCCAAGTACTGGGATTACAAGCGTGTACCACCACACCCCGCTTATTTTTCATTTTTGAAACAGGGTCTTGCTAAGTTGCAGAGGGCCTTGCTAAATTGCTGAGACTGGCCGCAAACCTGCAATCCTCCTGTCTCAGCCTCCCAAGTACTGGGATCACAGGCATGCGTCACTATGCCTGTCTTGCTTTGGACCCATTTCATTTTGCTCTGGGTCCTGCAAATCCGGGAGTGAGTCCGGGGTGGATGTGGGGGTGCAGCACAGACGGAGACCCTTTGCCCAGCTGAAGCTTCCATACCCACCCCCTAGGACTGGGGGATGTGACAGCAGAGCTGGAGGAAAAACTGCAGAAGAGGCGGGCGCTGGAGCACTAAGTCGGACACGGCCAGGTCCATGGGCCGCCCATCGGGCCAAGCTCTCCCAGGATTAAAACTCAATGACTCCAAGGCCCATGAGTTTGCTTGGCTTGGGACTGGGGATGAGGGAGCATCATATGTCCACCCAGGGCTGGTCCTGCTTACCCCCAGTGATCCTCAGCTCAGCAGAACTGGCCACTTCACCACAGAGGAAGAGCCTATTTTACAGATGTGATAGCTGAGGCCCCAGGACTGGCCATCCCCAAAGAACCAGCAACACGGCCTGGCCAGTGTGTGACCTTTATTAAGAAGTGAGGTGGGAGGGGGCCACCCAGTGCCCGCGCCCTGTGGTGGCCCCACCCAGCAGGAGTTAAGGCCCCAAGCAGCAACTGAGAAGAAGGCGCCTGGCTGAAACGGCAGGGCCTGATGACGGCCCCCCAAAACACCAGGCTGGGTGGGTGGACGGCGGCCTAGGTAAGGCTGGTGTTGGAGCTGCTGGTGGCGCTGCCTCGCTTCTGCAGGCAGCGCACGGAACTGGGCACCTGGAGGCCTGTGGTCACCTGGAAGCTGCCACACCATACCTAGACAGGGTGGGGGAAGAGGGAGGCTCGGCCGTGAGCCCAGCACCCAGAGCCACCCCTCCTGCCCAGCCTGCCATCGAGGGTGCTCACCGTGAACGCGGGCAGCAGCGGCTGCGTGAACTTGGCCTTGAATGTGTGCAGCAGCTGTTTGGTTCGAGCATTGTAGAAAGACAGGAGGCCTGGGGCGGGCGACAGAGATACTGGTGTCAGAAGTGGGATGGGGACTTGGTGTCAGGAGTGGGATATGGACTCAGCCGGCGAGGGAGGCAGCGCGGGACGGGGACTTGGCCGGCCGGGGAGGCAGAGCAGCCAGGGGAAGGGGGGGTCACCTTGGTACCTTGGTGGAAGTCGCAGTGCACGCCCAGGCAGTCGGGCACGGGGGCGTCCAGCGCCTTGACCTTGTTGGCGTGCTTGGCCGTGAAGCTGAGCTGCAGCCAGTTGTTGACGTGCAGGCACCAGGACGCCCCGGTCTTGCCCAGCTGCTCAAAGCGGCCCAGGCTGCGGTAGGCCACGCCCACGCCGAAGGCCTTGCTGTCCGGCTCGTAGCGCACCTCCCAGTAGTGCTCCCCGCCGTCAATCAACGTGTCCCCTGTGCAGTGGGTGGCGGCGATGGCAGCCAGCCAGGTACACCACAGCTGTTCCCTGCAGGTGCTCCCCGGCCCTGGCTAATCCCTGCAGGTGCTCCCAGGGCCCCAACTACTCCCTCCAAGTTACTCCCCAGGTCCCAGCTACTCCTTCTAGGTGCTCCGGGGTTGCCAACTGTTTCCTGAAGGTACTCCTGGGTCTCCAGCTACTCCCCATGCCTTTATCAGCTCCTTCTAGATCCCCACTAAGCCCAGATACTCTCCAAGACTCAGCTACTCCTTTGAGATTCTCTACAAGTCCCGAACTACTCCTTCCAAATACTTTCAGGCCTTGGAAACTTCCTTGAGTTCCTCCGCACATCCGATACCCCTGGCTTCTTCAAGAAGCCAGAACATGGGTCTGCAAACCCTCGGCCCAGTGGACCCCTACTGCTCCCCCAGGCCTCATGGGGTCTGGACCCCTCTTCTTCCTGCTCCAGCAGAATCCAGATGTGGCCGCAATTCAGAGACCCATCCTGTGGCCCTCGGGCCCAGATTCTGCCCAGGCCCCAGCTTCAGCCTCTTCCCTTCTGGTCTGCACAGAGTCCAGTCGCCATGTCCCTCCACCTGCAGCTCGACTCAGATCCCAGACGCCCCTCAGAAATCCAGACACCCCCTAACTACCTTAGGGCTAGGGTTAGGCTTATCCCCAGACGCCAGCTTCTCTCTCCGGTTCCTCCACACACCCTCGGCCACTTCCCCAAACTCCCGCCCTGCCTCTGCTGCTCCACAAGCCCAGCTACTCCCTCAGCAGCCAGTCTACCCAGCTGCTCCCCAAACCTCAGCTACTCCACAGCCTGGGGAAGTCGGCCCCAAGTTCCTGTGCAGCCATTCCTCAGGGCAGGCCCTAGCTCCCTCCAGTAATTTCTCCTCCTCAATATTCCTGTTCCCCAGAACAGCACAGCTTGCTGGGACCATTTCCGGAGAAGTTTCATCCCCTAACCAGAGGAGGTGTCCCTCAACCCCACCATCAGGACCCCGCCCAGAACCCCCCTCTCCCTGTTCTCTCCCCCTCCTTACCCAGCACGGTGTAGGACTCGGCTGTGAAACGGTCCCGACCCCCACGACCCGAGGGCATCCTCTTGGGAGACGGGGTACCCCTACGGACAGTACAGAAGGGAAGATGGGGCTCATGCCTCCCCTCCCCCACAGGAAGGCCTCCCGCTCTACCTCAGCCACAGCCCCTGACAGTGTCTGGCTTTTTCTGTACACGGGGTCCTTTCAGGTTCATGTCAAAACATGTCTGTGCCTCATCATTACCTGGAAAACTCGTATTCAACCATCAAATCCCTGTTCAAATCTTCCCCCTCTTTCACTTTGAGGACTCCTCCAGCCCTAGGTCCCTCCCTCCACCCCAGTCCTGACCACACTGGGCTGTGTGTGTGTGTGTGTGTGTGTGTGTGTGTGTGTGTGTGTGTTTGGCTCCATCTACTCCAGCAGAGACTTGGGGAGCGAGAGGGCAGAATACCTGGCCGGGGAGTTGACAGGAGACGCCGTCCGGCCCTTGCCATCTTTCTCCCGCGCCTTGATATCCTGCACCTTCCCGCCCATGGCGTCCCACTCCACGGAGAGCTCGTCCACCCGCAGGTTCTGGTGAGATGTGGACGCGTCCAGGCGGAACATGAACGCTGGGGCCGGGCAGACGAGGGAGTCACAGAGATGGGAAAACCCAGAGAGACGCAGAGAGAGACAGGGACAGGCAGGGAGTGACCAAGACAGACCAAGACCCGGACAGAGGACAGAAAGAGACTAGGAGACAGACAGACACCGCAGACAGCCTCGGAGAGATGGATACAAAGTCAGACAGGCGCAAGACACCCAGAGACAAGACGAGGGAGGAAGGATGGGGGCAGCCCAACACAGAATAGGTAGAGGGCGCTGTCCAGACGACACTCAGGTCTAGAGGCATTTTCAAGCCCAATTCTCTGCCCTGTGCTCCCACTGTGGGCAGGACTACAGCATGGAGGAGTTAGGCTAGACACCAGAAGGACTTCCTAGTAGGGCATGCAAAGATGTCATTGTGGGAGGCCGTAGAATATGTCTTTACTACTGATATTCTGTCCCCAACCTTAAGAGGATTTCTCTATTTGTTGATAGAGTGAGTGAGCGTGTGGGTATAAAAATGGGATCCAGGTATAATGGGATCACCCTCAGAAACAAGACAAAAAGCAGGATGGTAGCAGACATTCAAGCTAAGGAAGTCACAGTGCACAGGGCTCTGAGCTTCCTGGCAGCCAGGGCAACAAGGGCCACAGAATCCCAATTAAGAGAATTTGCATGACACACTGGTTCCCTGGGGGATCCAGAAGGGAGAGAATATGGAGTCGGGGACAGGGAGGGGTGGGAGTCAGTCACCTGGTGTCTCCAGGGTCACCGGCTCCGAGAACTCGCCTGCCACGGCCTTGTTACAAGCCTTTACTCGAAAGTTCATGTATTTCATGTCAAACTTGAGACCTGGGACGCAACGGCGGGATGTCAGAGCTGCCCACTCTCAGAGACTCTCAGCGATGGGTTAACACCCATCCTTCCACAGTGACACCAGCTCCCCCCTCATTCAATGGAGTACCCTACGAACAGCATCTTATCCCTGAGAACCCGTCCCTGTCCTTGCCCAAACCCATCTGTGGGGCTCTGGTTACTTGACTCCGCCTCCAACCAAGAGCAGCCAATCAGTGTGCTTTATGATCCAATCTCAGTGATTGGTTCAGAGATAGAAGCACATGACCCAAGCTGGCCAATCAGAATTGGACCTGGGACTTTTGTACTATAGTAAGCAGAGTGGGCCCTCCCTATGGGCAAATTTCCTGGCAGGTGCTCTACCCCCAGGCTACATCCCCAGCCCAGTGACCCAGTTTTTTTTTTTTTTTTTTTTTGCAGAACTGGGGATTGAACCCAGGGGCATTCTACCTCCAAGCTCCACCCCCATTTTTTGCGGTACCGGGGATTGAACGCAGAGGCGTTCTACCTCTGAGCTACACCCCCGGCCCTATTTTTTATACTTTATTTTTGAAACCAGGTCTCACGAAGTTGCGGAGGGCCTCACTAAGGAGAGAGAGAGACAGGGAAAGAGCTGAGGCTGGCCGCGAACCCGGATCCTCCGGTCTCCACCTCCAAAAGTACTGGGATTACAAGCGTGCGTCACCACGCCCGGCTATTCTTTATTTTGAAACAGGGTTTCACAAAGTTGTGGAGGGCCTCATTAAGTAGTTGAGGCTGGCCTTGAACCTGCAATCCTCCTGTCTCAGCCTCCCAAGTACTGGGATTACAAGCGTATACCACCACACCTAGCACCCTATTTTATTTTTATTTTGAAATGGTCTCACTAGGTTGATGAGAGTCTCACTACTTACTTAATTTGTCCTTGAACCTTCAATTCTCCTGTCTCAGCCTCCCAAGTACTGGGATTACAGGTGTATGCCACCATGCTCGCCAGCCCTTTTTCATTTTTATTTTGAAATAGGGTCTTGCTAAGTTGCCGAGGGTCTCCTAAATTGCTAAGGCTGGCCTTGGAAGTATTGGGATTAGAGGCACGTGCCACTGTGCCTGGCTCCTCAGGGCTTTTTTTTTTTTTTTTTTGCGGTACCGGGGATTGAATGCAGGGGCGTTCTACCTCTGCGCTACACCCCCGGCCCTATTTTTTATACTTTATTTTGAAACCGGGTCTCATGAAGTTGTGGAGGGCCTCACTAAGTAGAGAGAGAGAGAGAGAGAGAGAGAGAGAAACAGGGAGAAAGAGAGAAAGAGCTGAGGCTGGCCGCGAACCTGGATCCTCCAGTCTCCGTCTCCCAAAGTACTGGGATTACAAGCGTGCGCCACCACGCCCGGCCCTCAGGGCACTTTTAATTTTTATTTTGCAACTTCCTATGTATCTGCAATTATTTCAAAATAAAAAGTTACAAGTTGGGTGTATCCCAGCTTAAAATTTTTTTAAAAGAAGGGCTGAGGGCCGGGTGTGGTGGCGCACGCTTGTAATCCCAGTACTTGGGAGACTGAGACCAGAGGCTCACAGGTTTGCGGCCAGCCTCAGCAACTTAGTGAGACCCTGTTTCAAAATAAACAATAAAAAAAAATAGGGCTGGGGGTGAAGCTTGGAGGTAGAATGCCCCTGGGTTCAATCCCTTGTACCTCAAAATAAATAAATAAATAAATAAAAATAAAAAAGAAATAAAATAGGGTTGGGGATGTAGCTCAGAGTTAGAATGGCCCTTGGGTTCAATCCCCCAGTACCACACACACACACACACACACACACACACACAAACCCTAAACTAAAAACCAGGGTGTGTGTGTGTGTGTGTGTGTGTGTGTGTGTGTGTGTGTTTATTTTGGTTCCCATGCAAAGGATAAACCAACAGTTTCTCAGGCTTTCTCCTGATATTTTTTCCTCTGTAATTAGCATGCTCATTATTAACCATGTATGCTAATTACAGATAACTTGCAGGCTGATTACAACCTAGGGATGAGGGAGCAGTGAATGGGGTTACTTATCAAATCAGCGAGCTTCTCCCGCCCCAACACTTCCCCCAGCTCAGGACAGCTTTCTAAACTCATTAGGGACCCCCCCCCCCGTTTCTCCTGCCTTCAGACCCTCCCCTGCTGGCTGCATGGTGGATTCCCCGGGCTTTTTTAATTTCTTTAACTACCAGGGAAATCCCCAGATACTTGGAGGTTTGCCCAGCTCAAGGAGGTAAAAATGTTTTACTTCCTGGTAGGACAGTGCCTGGTATACTGTAGGCACTTAATAACTGAGAATGAGCTGGGCGTGGTGGCGCACACTTGTAATCCCAGTACTTGGGAGGCGGAGACCGGAGGATCGGGGTTCGCGGCCAGCCTCAGCTACTTAGTGAAGCCCTCCGCAACTTCGTGAGACTCGGTTTCAAAATAAAGTATAAAAATAGGGCCGGGGGTGTAGCTTAGAGGTAAAACGCCCCTGGGTTCAATCTCTGGTACCGCAAAAAAATAAATAAATAAATAAATAAAATTTTTAAAAAAGGGCTGGGGGTGTAGCTCGGAGGTAGAATGCCCCTGGGTTCAATCCCCAGTACCGCAAAATAAATAAATAAATAATGAGAATGAATGAATGAATGAATGGCTGGGGGGGCTCCCCTCTTGTGCCTCAGTTCCTGCACCTGTCAAAGGGGAAGGATAAGCAAGCCCATTCTATAGGGGTGAAATGCTTAGCAGATAGTAAGCGCTCACTAAACAAATGGGGCGGCAGTGGTCATCAATATCGCTTTCGTTGTTATTACTTTTTTTGGGGTACTGGGGATTGAACCCCGGGGTTGGTCTACTTCCGAGCAACACCCCCAGCCCTTTTTATTTTGTGTTTTGAAACAGAGTCTCGCTAAGTTGCTAAAGCTGGTTTTGGACCTGAGATCTTCCTGTCTCAGCCTCCCATGCCTAGGATTTCGAGGGTGGCACCACCACGCTTGGCCAGTTGGTATTACTTTTGTGTGTGTGTGCAGTTCTAGGGATTGAACCCAGGGGTGTTCTACCTATGAGCTACACCCCCAGCCCTTTTTATTTTGTATTTTGAAACGGGGTCTCTCGCTAAATTGTTGAGGCAGGTCTTTTACCTGCAATCTTCCTGTCTCAGCCTCCCAAGTACTAGGATTACAGGTGTGCACCACCACACCTGGCTTCTTTTTCTTTTTCTTTTTTTTTTTTTGGTACTGGAGATTGAACCCAGATTTTACCTCTTAGCTCCGCCGCCAGCCCTACTTTATTTCTTATTTGGAAATAGGGTCTCCCCGATTGCTGAGAGCCTCGCTAAGTTGCTGAGACTGGCTTTCAAACTGCAATAATTTTTTTATTTTTGAAACAGGGTCTTGCTAAGTTGCAGAGGGCCTTGCTAAATTGCTGAGGCTGGCCACAAACCTGGGATTCTCCTGTCTCAGCCTCCCAAGCACTGGGATTACAGGTGTGCACCACTGCACCTGGCTTGTTATTACTTTTTTTTTTTTTTGCGGTACCGGGGACTGAACCCAGGGGCATTCTACCTCCGAGCTCCACCCCCAGTCCTATTTTTTTGTACTTTATTTAGAAACCGGGTCGCACGAAGTTGCGGAGGGCCTCACTGAGTAGCTGAGGCTGGCTGTGAACCCGGATCTTCCGGTCTCAGCCTCCCAAGTACTGGGATTACAAGCGTGCGCCACCAAGCCCGGCCTTTGTTATTACTTTTTGATACTTTTTTTTCTTATTTTTTTTTGTGGTACTGGGGATTGAACCCAGGGGCACTCTACCTACGAGCTACACCCCCAGCCTATTTTTTATCCTTTGTGTTGAAACAGGGTCTGACTAAGTTGCAGAGGGCCTCACTAAGTAGTTGAGGCTGGCCTCGAACCTGCGATCCTGTCTCAGCCTCCCAAGTACTGGGATTACATGCGTGCGTCACCATGCCCGGCTCACTTTTTGATACTTCTGAGGAGCCAATCGGTCCAGGTTGCTCTCAGGCCCCAAGAGCTTTGGGGAGGTCAACAGAGCCCAGGTTGACTCGGACCTCAATGGGCTCTAGGCGGGGTTGCTGTGCAGGGAGTCCGCAGCGCCCTCACCTGTCAAGGTGTACTCGGTCTGGCGGATGCCCTCGATGACCATCCAGGGCTGGTCCTCCTTGAGGCGTGGCGGGCCCTCGAAGTTGGTCCGCCGGTACTCCAGCACATAGTGGTCGATCTTGCTGTCCTCGTCCGGCATGCGCCACACCAGAGTCACACAGTTATCTGCCACCAGGGACTCGGCCAAGTCTATCACAGGGGCACTGGGCACTGCCCAGGACAGAGGGAGAGGGGGTCAGGCTCTGTGCCCACAGGGGATGGGTAAGGGGCTTGCTGGCCCCCACCCACCATGTGATAGCCTTCTTGGGGGCGGGGCCCCCTGGGACTCCATACCTGGGGGCAGGCCCCTCTGGGTTTGGGGGGCTGGAGCCTCCTCAGGGTCTCACCCAGGGGTGGGGGAGGGCAGAGCCTTCTCATAGTTCAACCAACAAAGGGCCAGACCTTCTCCGCTAAAGGAAGGACTTTTCCAGAATTCTCTACCAATTGAGGGTGGCTCTTTCTTTAGGGTTCTACCCCTAGAGAGAGGGTCTCAGAGTGCCTCTTCCCTGGGGGAGGTACGGCTCCCTAGGATTTTGTCATGGGGGTAGGGGGCAGCGTTTTCTCAGGACTGGGCTACAGGGTATGTGGTACCTCCTCCTGGTTCCACCCACACGTGGGCGTGGCTCAGCCAGGGTCCCACCCACACGTGGGCCAGAGCATTGTCAGAGCTCCACCCCATGTGGGCGTGGCTGAGCCAGGGTCCCACCCACACATGGGCCAGAGCATTCAGAGCTCCACCCCATGTGGGCGTGGCTGAGCCAGGGTCCCACCCACACATGGGCCAGAGCATTCAGAGCTCCACCTCCACGTGGGTGTGGCTCAGCCAGGGTCCCACCCACACATGGGCCAGAGCATTCAGAGCTCCACCTCCACGTGGGCGTGGCTCAGCCAGGGTCCCACCCACACATGGGCCAGAGCATTGTCAGAGCTCCACCCCATGTGGGCGTGGCTCGGCCAGGGTCCCACCCACACCGGGGCCAGAGCATTCAGAGCTCCACCTCCACGTGGGTGTGGCTCAGCCAGGGTCCCACCCACACATGGGCCAGAGCATTGTCAGAGCTCCACCCCCATGTGGGCGTGGCTCAGCCAGGGTTCCACCCACACTTGGGCCAGCGCATTCTCAGAGGTCCTCCCCATATGGGCAAGCCAACCAGGGATCCACCCACACAGAGCGGGACAATCTCAGGCTCCACCCCAAGAAGGGTCCTCTCTAGGGTTTAGACACCTAATGTAGCCGCATTCCAGGCCCTTTCTTGGCCTCGCAGGCTGCGGGGCCTGTTCCCTGTACTCCTGTCCCTCCAGAGGGTCCCGGCTCACCAGGCAGGAACTTGAGCGCCTGCAGCATCTTCCGCTCCTGGGCAAAGTCTACCATGAGGTGACTCATGTTGTCGCTCACCTTGGCCTTCAGTGACAGTCGGAAGGCAGGGGCCATTGTCACACTGCAGGAAGGAGGTGGCAGCAGCCTGCTGGCAGGTGTCTCGGGGGCCCAAGCCTGGTGGTCTGGGGAGTGGTGGACCCTCCCGTGTCCTGTCCAGTGCTCTGGGCCCACACTCCCTCACCTGCGTGTCCCCACCTTCACACCAGGGCACTGGGGCATCTTACCCATCTTTGATTTGCTTGGCAGCCTAGAGAGAGGGACAGAACAAAATTCAAAGACTTGTCTTAACCCAACCTGAAAGCCATTATACAGACGGGGAGACAGGCACAGCCAACCGGCCATTGGGCAGCACCCCCCCCAAGCAGGAAGGCAGAAATAGCGCTATTCCCGCCTCCTAGGCTGCGCCATGAAGGGACATCCTCACCCTGTCCTCCTGCCCAGTGTCAACTTGGCACAGTCAACAAATAAAAATATAGGGTGTCCAGCTTAATGGACATTTCAGATAAACGGTGGATGATTTTTTTTAGTATAAATACGTCCTATGCAAACTGGGTGTGGTGGCACACATCTGTAATCCCAGTACTTGGGAGGCTGAGACAGGAGGATTTCAGGTTGGAGGCCAGCCTCAGAAATTTAGGAAGGCCCTCAGCAACTTAGTGGGACCCTGTTTCAAAACAAAAAAAATAAAATACAGCTAGGGGTGCAGCTCAGAGGTAGAACACCCCTTGATTCAATATCCAGTGTCACCAAAAAAAAAACTGTGTCCCATGAGATGTGACATTTGAGATATAGTAAACACTGCATGGGACATACTTATCCTAAAATATTATTCACTGATAGATTTGCACTTCAGATCAACAACCTATTTATTTATTTATTTATTTATTTATTTATTTATTTATTTTGCAGCACTGGGGATTGAACTCAGGGGCATTCTACCTCTGAGTTATATCCCCAGCCCTATTTATCTTTTATTTTTATTATTTAGTTTGAAACAGGTCTTACTAAGTTACAGTATGCCTCACTAAGTTGCTAAGGCTGGCCAGGAACAGGTGATCCTCCTGTCTCAGCCTCCCAAATACTGGAATTACAAACATGTGCCACCACACCCGGTCCAATCTTTTTTTTTTTTTTTTTAGTATAAGTATGTCCCATGCAATCTTTGAGATGTACTTATGCTACGTATTGCACGGAGGGGCCATGTGCACGCTAACAAGTTACCTGCGACTGAGCTGCGTGCACCATCTTTGGCAGGGCAGCCCCATGCTGTGGCCTCAGAGGCACCCACCTGAGAAAAGTCGCCTCTGTCCGTGGCCTGCAGAGTCTGATTGGCTGTTTCCAGAAGCTCCTCGGAGCTCTCCAGGGCCCGCGTGCAGGCAGCCAGCTGGTTCTGTGGGTAGCGTGGCACTCATGAACAAGGCACCAGGCACCAAAAGGGGGGATAACTCGCCCCACGGCCTCACACCCTCCCGGGGCTCCCCACCATCTTCAGGATCCAGGGTACCATGGCCCTCGAGGCTCCCACCACCTCGAGGCCCGGCCAAGTTGGGCCTGGCTCCTGGTGCTACATCAGCATCACCCCAGGGAATCTCTTTCTCAGAAACTCAGGGCACACCTGAGCTCCTGGGCTCCACGTTCCCTGGGGATATGAATCTGGGGTGTTAGGAAGTTATCCAGGCGGTTTGGATGTAGCTTGAGGGATCCCCAACTTTTTTTTTGCAGTACTGGGGATTGAACCCAGGGGTGTTCTACCTCCAAGCTACACCCCCGGCCCTATTTTTTTATCCTTTATTTTGAAACCGGGTCTCACGAAGTTGCGGAGGGCCTCACTAAGTAGCTGAGGCTGGCCGCGAACCCGGATCCTCCGGTCTCTGCCTCCCAAGTACTGGGATTACAAGCATGCGCCACCACGCCCGGCTTTGGGATCCCCAACTTGAAGTGTGACAGCCCACGAGAGCCATGGGAAGTGTTTGAGCAGGGGTGATGCTGCCAGCTCTGTGGGACCAGTAGGAAGGGCTGAGAGACTGGAGGCACCAGGTGAAGACAGGAGGGGGGAACAATGTGCCAGTCCCCGGATGTGGCATGAGGGGGTCAATGGCCTGTGGCCTGGGACACTTGGGAGCACTTGGGGGAGATGCCGGGCTTCCCTGCATCGGAGGCACACCTGCAGCTCGTAGGTGCGGCTGGCGCGATCCTGCTTTATCTTCATGAGCATGCCCTCTTTCAGCTCCTCCAGGACGGAGAGAAGGGACTGGAACTCCGCCTCCAGGTCCTCCTGCACCTTGGCCGAGTTTGCCTGGATCCAAACGGCCAGGATTGGTCAAAGCTCGTGTGCAGGTGGGGAAACTGAGGCCTGGGCTTGACCTGCCAGGCCTGGCCTCCGGAGGGCCCCTCTCCCTGCTCACCTCCACGTTCAGCAGCATTTGCTTGAGGGAGTAGATAAAGCTCTGAATCTCTTCATTCTTCACAGCTAGTGTGGTGATGATCTTCCGCAGTGCCTCCTGCTCCCCAGCCCCGAGAAGCATGAAACACATACAACACGTTAGCTCCTCCACCTGGCCTGGCTCCCCGCTCTGCTCTCCAGGGATCCAGCAACCTGAACCAGGTCTGCCTGCCTACCAGGTCTTCAACCCAGTACCTATATCTTGAAGGCTAGCCTAGGCCAGGAAACTTCGGAGGAAAAATGGGCTAGCCTGGGGAAAGGGCTATCTGTGGAAAGAAAAAACCCTAGGGGAGATGGGATAGCCTGGGATAAGGGCTAGTGGAGAAACGGGGAGTCAGGGGGCGATAGCCTGGGCAAAGAAACTCCTAGAGGAAAAAGGAGCTAGACTGGGGAAACGGGAGATGGGATAGCCTGGGATAAGGGCTAGCCTGGAAACGGGTGAGCCAGGGAGTGTGGAGCCGACCTGGGGAAAAGGATTAGCTAGGAGAGAGAGATCACCTGCACAAAGAGGGAACCTGGGGAAAGGAGCCCCCAGAGAGCCCAGGTGAGTGGGGAGGAGGAAGGGAGGTCACGGAAAGGGGATGCTGGGACAGAGCCCATGTGGGCGGATCCTGCTCTGGCGTGTGGCCCAAACCCTCCGACGGCCCCCTGTTCCGGGGGTGAGGGTCGGTGGGGGCGGCACTGCGGAGCTAGCGGGGCGTCCTCAGGGGCGGGGCGGGGCGGGGCGGGCGCGGGGACACCTGGTCCACAGCCGGGATGCAAGGTGTGGGGGATGGGATCGGGGCTGCGATCCGGATACCAGGCGAGGTGGGGGGCATGCAGGGCACGCCGCTGGCCCCGGGCCAAAATGATGGGGCGCCGCGTCTCAGATGGGGGGAACCCCGGAGGGGGCTGCGGCGGGGCTGGGGCTGCGGCCGCCGAGCAGCTGGGGCGGAGGGGGTTGGGCGCTGCGGCATCACCTGGTCCCCACCCGCGCCCACCCGGCTCCGCCCCATCCTACCCTCTGGTCTTCCATGGCTGCAGCCCAGGTCACCCCGGCCCGGCCCGCGGGCCCCGCTCGCTCCTCGATACCCCAAGCTTCCCTAGCCGCTGCCAGGAGCCAATGGCCCGCAGAGCCCTCGCCGCCGCCGCCGCGCCCCCGGTCAGCGCTCCATCACTGCCCGCAGTGCGCAGGCGCGCCCGCCGAGGCAGCCTGGGAAATGTAGTCCCGCGCTGGGGGTCTCCGAGAGCCCGACCTCTATAGCCTGGGGCTCTCCAGGGGGGGCTGGGCGTGATGTCTGAGCTGGAGAGCCCTGAGCTGCAAGGCTTCGACCCCTGGCCCTCCCGTGTGACCTCGAGAGCATGCCTAGTCCTCCAGTGCCTCAGTTTCCCCACTTGTTCAGTTTCACACCTTCCTTGCTGCTTGAACTGGCATCCAAACCCTCCACCCAGAGCTGGCCGTTGACTGCTCACACACCTTGCATTAATTTTATTTTATTTTATTTTATTTATTTATTTATTTTTTTTTTGCGGTACCAGGGATTGAACGCAGGGGCGTTCTACCTCCGTGCTACACCCCCGGCCCTATTTTTTTGTATACTTTATTTTGAAACCGGGTCTCACGAAGTTGTGGAGGGCCTCACTAGGTAGAGAGAGAGAGAGAGAGAGACGGACAGAGAGAGAGAGAGAGAGAGAGAGAGCATGCGCGCGCTGAAGCTGGCTGCGAACCCGGATCCTCCGGTCTCCGCCTCCCAAAGTACTGGGATTACAAGCGTGCGCCACCACGCCCGGCCGTATTTTATTTTATTTATTTTAATTTGTACTGGGGATTGAACCCAGGGCTATATTGTACCTCCGAGCTACACCCCCAGCCCTCTTTTATTTTCATTTTGCAACAGGGTCTTGCTAGGTTGATGAGAGTCTCACTCCTTGCTGAGGCTGTCCTTCAACCTGCGATCCTCCTGTCTCAGCCTCCCAAGTACTGGGATTATTCAAGCAGATGTTTAGCCTCCAAACCCTCTTTCCCTTCCCACGGTAGGACTCAACTCCTACACATGCCACAAAGCCCCAGACTCTATCTCTTCCAGAAACCGCGCTACCAGCTCTGAAGCCACAGGGCTAAGGACGTCTGTGCCCATCTCTGTCTCCCGGGTCAACTTGGTGGCTTAATCTATCCAGGGTCCTCGGTATTGCCCCTCCGACGCAGAGGGTGGGGGAGGGGACGCTTCTGAAAGTCTGAGGAAGGTGAGCAGAGTGGGTGAGGTGGAGGTGGCGTGTGTGTCCCCTGGGGAGGCCAGGACAGAGCGCTGCCACCACAGGGCCGTCCCTGTGGTTGAGAACACCAATTCTCTGAAAGATGCAGGTCTTCGCAGCTGTGAGTGAGAAAGGAGGTCAGCCGCGGTCGGATGAGAAACACCGAGGTCGGGGGGTAGACTTCCTCCTTTAGGGCACTCCTGACCCGGGCTGAGCGGCTCCAGAGCCTGTGGACCCTTTCTTTTTTTTCTTTTTTCTTTTTTCTTTTTTTCTTTTTTTTTTTTTTTTTTTTTTTTT
>PVJS01039442.1:0-18898 GCA_004027185.1 Glis glis
GGAGACCAGAGGATCCGGGTTCGTGGCCAGCCTCAGCTCGCTCTCTCTCTTTCTCTCTCCCTGTCTCTTTCTCTCTCTCTCTCTACTTAGTGAGGCCTCCGCAACTTCGTGAGACCCGGTTTCAAAATAAAGTATAAAAAATAGGGCTGGGGGTGTGGCGCGGAGGTAGAACGCCCCTGGGTTCAATCCCCGGTACCGCAAAAAAAAAAAAAAAACAACTAATTATTTCAGAATGATTAAAAAGGCATTAGGAATCTGCTGTAACATGAATGAACTTGCCAGAATGACCAACATTGCCTTTGTTTATTGCTCTTAATATGAGTCAGGTTTTGTGCTGTCTCCCGTATCTTGTTTGGATCTCACAGTCTGCAAAATAAGTTGTTCACTAGCTATCATTGTACAGCTAGTGAAGGTCGGTCTTACTAGTCTTACTTTAAGGTTTCAGAATTAATGAAGGAAACACTTCCATTGATATTATGTACATATATGAAATTATCAATACCAATCTTAATATCATGTACCAGGAAGGGGAAGGAGTAGGCAGGGAGCCAGGTAGGAGAGAGCTCACCAGGAGCTGTGTGTATATATGTCTCCATTACTCTGAACTTCATTATGATGTGAGACTACAATGCACCAATAAAAGTATATTGAAAAATAAGTGAAATACACTTTAAAACCAAGTAAACAATTCTCTAATGCAAAATGTCAATGATCCAAGGTAAGTGAGGAAGGATGATATATAGGGTGAAGAAAATAATCCCTAGTTTACTTGGACTCTCACTCTGTGATTATCTGTTGTGTGCCTTATTGTAGACTCCAGTGATATGTTTAAATGATATGAGTCCACTCACTTATATGGCGGGGGAACATATCTTTCTCAATCTTCCAAATGATTTTGTGAAAGTGTAGACTAACAGCTTTTTTGCAGATTAAAACATTTAGACTCAAAAAGATTAAAAAACTGGCTAAGCGGGTTATAAATATTGAATTCACTAACTCAACAGTGATAACTTCCTAGTTGAAACTTCCTCAATAAAGATGCTCTAGAATTAGGTCCCCTAAAATACTCTATCTCCTGCAACTGAAGACCTAGGCCAATTCTGGGCTCCAGGAAATAGTATTTATACGTAAGCTGTGACAGTGCTGAGCCTCACTGGTGCTCCAAGAGGATTCTGAATGTTTGTCTGTTGCTGCCCTTCCACCATAAGGAAGGACATAAGTAGTATCAAGAACTCAGTAAACCAGGGCTATCTGCTCTTTTACTGGGTGTCTATTTATTTTATGTTTGTCTTGAAGAGATTCTTTCTAATATCTAGACTTTCAAAGAATTCTCCAAGTCAGATGATATTTCACTAAAATATTTATCACCCACCAGTTAATGCCCTTTTAACAAATGTGCTAAGCAGAGAGAAAATATATTCTGTTGTGGTGATTTCCTATAGCTAAGTTTTAATTTGAAGGTGTTCTCTAGATCACGTAAGTAATACATGAAAATACAGTCACTGTGGGAAAATTTTTTTAATTAAAAGATTATACAGATTTTAAAATAAGAATCTACCATATCCTCTACATTCAATCTACTTCTCTCCCTAGAGGCAAATGTTATAAATGTCGGTGTGTATCCTACACTAACTACATCTTTGTTCTCTGTGTATGAATCAGGTGTGCTTTTGATATAATCATCCTATAATCATTTCCTTGTGGCTTCCTTTTATGATTCAATGATGAATTTTTCTTTGAGGTTGTTACATATTGAAGACCCAGATTTTAAAGGCTTAGTCCCCAGATTGGGGCTACTGAATGATGAGGGAAACTTCAAGAGGTGGGACTGATGGGAGGTCATTGGGGTATCTTTGAAGGGGACAGTAGGACCCCATCTCTTCCTTTTTCTTTTTCTTTTTTGCATTCCCACCATAAGCTGAGTGGCTTTGCTAGGCCATGTGCTACTACCGTGATGTTTGCACCCCTTATCAGGGGCATAAAAAGCAATGGAACCTCCCAAAACTGTGAGCCAACATAAACCTTTCCTCTTATTAAGTCTACTTATCTCAGGTATATGTTGTAGTAACAGAAAGCTGACTGACACATGCTGTGTAACCTCACAATTTAATGACTTTAAACAATAGCCATTTATTTTTCCTGAAGGGTATATAGTCAGCTGGTCGATCTTTGGATATAAACTGATCTTAGTAGTTTTTTTTCTTCCATGCACCTATTGGCAAGCGGGCTAGGAGCTGCAGGTCTATAATGGCCTTGGCTGGAAAACGTGGCTCTTCTCCATGTTTCTCTCACATCTCGTAAGCAGGCCAGCTCAGGCATGTTATGGTGGAGGCAGGGATCCAAAAGTTCACGCAGAAACATACAAGCGTTTTCCCAAACCTGTGTGGGCACCAAATAAACTACAGTCCTATTGACAGAAGCGTATCACAAGGTCAAGCCTACATCAGTGTGGGAATGCATGCATGAAGGATGTGGATAATGGGAAATGTGAAAAATCAGGGTAATTAATACAATCTGGCATGATTTTGAGTCTATATAGCATTTTACAATATAGTCATAGCAAAATTTATTAATCTGAACCCCAGGGTAGATGTTGAGGGTACTACTGGTTTTTACTGATGTAAACATTACCACAAGGAACAGCTTTAACACATCCTTTATGTCCACATTTAATTTTTTAATGGGATTGCATTCCAGGAAAATCTAGAAATTGTTTTTAATTAAAAGGAAATGAAAGTGGGTGTAGTAAAAAGACTTTTTACCAAATACAACAAGAAGACTATGTTTTCTTGGGCCATCTGCCTTTGGAAGCAATGGTTTGTACCCATAAATTGGGACCAAATCAGTGAAGAGCAAAGGGCATATTTCTTTCAATACCCTTTTGTTCCTCTTTCTAGTCTGAAGTGGGTTCAGTAAGGAAAAGTGAGAGCTAAGGAATAGAACAGCACATATTTCAGGTGAACACGAGATCTTATTCTATATTTACCCTTTCTTTTCCAGATGTTATTGATTTAACGATTATACCTTATTCATGACTTAAAATATTTGGCATATGTCGTTATTTCCTCCGGGATCTACAAATAGAAATGGGATCAACTAATCAACTAAAAATGACATTGAGACATATTATCATTAACAATTCCACATGCCCATTCAAGCTCTAACCCCAGTTCATGGATCAGTTCTTAGCACATAGTAGGTGTTTAATAAACGTGGTTGAACAAATGTTAAAAATATAAACCTGCACCCTAATTCCTTTGTAACAAAGATTATGTGACAGAGAAAGTGTGATGAGATTTAAGATATGGAAAATCTTGTGGTTTTAGCTTTGTGGGGACACGATTGTTCTACCTGACTCTTCAGTCAGTGTTTAAAAGGCTGGGCATAATAATTCTCTGCCATTAAGCAATTCCATTCAGTCTTAGCTGTAAGAGCCCTTAAGGTGCAGAATAAAGATTGACATGTTAGGAATGGCTTCGTTAAGAGCCCAGGGCCTTGTTTGGGGTCATGTAATTGATGACAATGTTTCTAACTATAATGAGAGCAGCCACGGCCTAAAAGCTAAGAGTTTAAAGGGAACAGATTTATGCGAGGATGAGAAACGCCAAGCCATTATGTGAAGAAGTAATTTTTTCTATTCCCAAATTGAATTTCTTAATAAGTCAACGTTCAATTTATTTTACTTATAAATGAATAGGCACTTTTGCCCTGCCTCCTCCCTGTTTAATTCTAGTTTAGTTCAGAAAGAAGGAAAAAAAAAAAGAAAAAAAATACAGTGCCATTGGTCTCCCTTAAAGGAGAGATGATTATATAATCACCAAATTAAATTAGGAATGCAGAAAACATCTTCTTAAACCAGCTCTCTATAAAAACAGCATGTTTTCATCGTCACTGACAAGAAAATGTAGTCTAAAGCAAGATAACACATTAGCAATCGTTTTTGGCCATCCTAGAAAAATAGCTTTAAAAAATGAAAACTGATTCTTTCATTAACCATAAAATATCACCACTAGCAATATACAAATCAATCTACTATATTTCTGCTTCCAAGTGGACAAATCGGTTTAATACATAGAAACTCTCTTGTCCCAGAAATTTAGAAGTAGCTGGCTTAACTACATCTAGAGGCTGTTAAAAAAACAACAACAAAAAAAAACAGAAATGTTGCATAACTGATTCGCCCTTCTCCAAGTCACAGAAGGTACCTGGCCCTTCTCCAAGTCACAGAAGGTACCTGAGACAGCGCGAGGGCAAAAGGGGCCAGTCACTTCAGGACTTCAGGAGGACCCTAGGCGTGGTGGCGCACGCCTGTGATCCCAGTACTTGGGAGGCTGAGACAGGAGGATCGCAGGTTCAAGATCAGCCTCAGCAACTTAGTGAGACCCTGTTTCAACACAAAAAATAAAAAGGGCTGGGGGTGTAGTCCAGATGTAGAACCCCCCTGGGTTCAATTCCATTACCACAAAGAAACAAACAACAAAAAACAAACACCATCCTTGATTTGTGACCCAATACCTCTTGTTCAAACAGAGCCCAGGGCCCTGGCCCCAACACCTTAGCAACACCCAGAAGCCGTCAAGAGTGAGGCTTGCCCACGTCTGCGCCCACCCAGAGGACTCAGTCTGCCCTTCCCCAAAGCCCCAGGGGACGTCTTGCTGCCCAGGACGCTGCCTGGGGCCGAGGACCCTGGAGAACGGGATGGTGCGCGCTCGGAAGATGCCAAAGCGAGGCTTCCTGAAGCCACCGGTGACCAACGTCACGCTGTGTTCCCTCTCTTAGGACATGATGCACCTGCACCCGAAGCACCCCGACTTGTGAGCTGACGTCTCCTGGGGGTCTCAGCGAGCGGAGCTCCGGCCTTGACCTGAAATCCCTTTCCTTAGCGCCCAGACACAAGTCTGTGGGGCTGAGCAGCTTACAGCAGGGAGATGCTACCCCTTTTCTTTTTCCTTCCTCCTCCCTCCTCCTCCTCCCTCCTCCCCCTCCTCCTCCTCCTCCTCCTCCTCCTCCTTTTTCTTTCTTCTTTCTTCTTTCTCCTTCCTTCCTTCCTTCCTTCCTTCCTTCCTTCCTTCCCTTCCCTTCCCTTCCCTTCCCTTCCCTTCCCCTTCCCCTTCCCCTTCCCCTTCCCCTTCCCCTTCTCCTTCCTCTTTCTTTCTTTCTTTCTTTCTTTCTTTCTTTCTTTCTTTCTTTCTTTCTTTCTTTCTTTCTTTCTTCTCTCTCTTTCTCTCTTTCTCTCTTTCTTTCTTTCTTGCGTACTAGGGACTGAACCCAGAGGCATTCTACTTCGAACCTATATCCCCAGCCCTTTTTAAAGTTTTCAATTTTGAAACATGGTCTCAATAAATTGCTGAGGGGCTTGCTAAGTTCCTGAGGCTGGCCTCAAACATGAGATCCTCCTGTCTCAGCCTCCCACATACTAGGATTACAGGTATGCGCCACTGTGCCCGGTTTGTGTCCCTCTCACTGTTTTTCCTACAGTTTTCCCATGTTAACATGATCCTTCTATTTTCTTCATGTTTATGCAATCATATATAATATACATATATGTGAATATGAGTAATAATTACATGATATCATGCACAGTTTTCTACATATTTCTTTTCTCACTTAACAGTGTAGTTTAGGAATCTCTCCAAATTCAGAGGTTTGCTTTTTTGTGGGTGCATTTTAATTATACATAATAAGGAGGTTCCGAGTGATAGAAAGTGTTTCTCTCAGATCCCACCCGGCCCGCCCTGCCCTGTCGTTTTATTGAGGTCGCTTGATAATGGCTTGGACACACACAGCATTAAGTTTCCTTCATCAAGTCTCCTACTCTCCCACCTCCACCTCCTTCCCTCAATCCCCTTCCAGTATTTTATTTTACTCAGCCATAAAGAAGAACAAAATTATGACATTTGCAGGGAAATGGATGGAAGTAGAGAATATTTTTCCGAGATTAGCCAATCTCAGGAAGAATTTTATGTTTTCTCTCATAGGTGGAAGCTAAAGAGAAATTGGGAAACAAAAGGGACTTCAGATAAAGGTTTATTTCTTATTCATTGTTTATGTTAGATACATGTGACCATGGTCAGTTATACTATACGTTGATCAGTATTTTTTTTTTTTTGGTACCAGGGATTGAACACGGGGGCGTTCTACCTCCGCGCTACGCCCCCGGCCCTATTTTTTTATGCTTTATTTTGAAACCGGGTCTCACAAAGTTGCGGAGGGCCTCACTAAGTACAGAGAGAGAGAGACAGGGAGAGAGAGAGAGAAAGAGAGAGAGAGCTGAGGCTGGCCGCGAACCCGGATCCTCCGGTCTCCGCCTCCCAAAGTACTGGGATTACAAGTGTGCACCACCACGTCCAGCTAGTATTTCTTTGATATAGGCATCCGTTTGCTTGTAATTTTAGTCATTATGAGCAGTGTTGTGGCTAACATTCTTGTACATATATATTCATGTGGCTGATGTTTTAAAGTGATATACACACAATATTGTTTCTAATAGCTAATGATAGATTTCTTTCTCAAAAATTTCCAAAAAGGTTTATAACAAGACACATTTCCACAGGAAGTATATGAGAGTGTCCTTTCCCTTACTTTCTACCTGCAAGAAATGATGAAATTGTTTTTAATTTTGCCTATGGGAATAAGATGCTATCTCATGGCAAATTTAGTTTGCATTTCTCTTACTGCTCTAATAATTGGATATCTTTTACTAACTTTTTTATCCCTTGCACAGGATCTTCTGTGACTTACTTTTCCATACATATTCTTAGTATAACTTTTCACAGGGAAGTATCTGGTTCTTGACTATTTGTAAGAACTCATAATATATTCTATTACATTATATATGTTAATTCCTTTTATTTGCATTGCAATATTTTCAGGCTCTCTTATTCATCTGCTAGGTTATGGCATTTTTCTGTCATGCCTTTAAAAATTTTTATAGCTCAACCAAGGTTTTCTTTTTCTTTTATAGCTACTGAGTTTTTATTCATGTTAAAGATCTCTTTAGATTATATATTGTGCAGGGATTTTATTGGTTTATGTTTTACAGTTAAGTGTTTTGTTCTGAAGTTTCTTGATGAGAAAGGGATTGTCTTAATTTTCTTCCAGATGGAAAGTCAGTTGTTCCGATACCAGTTTTAAAAGTGTCACATTTTCCCACCAAATTAAATTTTTTCTTTTATCAAATTTTAAATTTGCAAGTACACCAGATCTATTTATGGATTATATTTTATAGATAATGGTCAAGAACTATGAAGGGTCTGAAATTTTAATCTTCTTCCAAGTTAACAAGTTAGCTTGACCAATTTTATGAATTCTAGAAGAGGCAAGAATCCTGTTGTAGAGGCAAAGTACAGTCTCTCACCCACAATAATAACAGTATTTTTAGTTTTATAATTTTTCTGGCACAGTTTCTGTTAGGCTCAATTTTTATAAGGTGACATGGCTTTAGCTGCATTACTTAGATATTAATATGTTTTGTTTTATTTCCATTTAGTTTTAGATTTTTCCATTGTGATTTCTTTGCCTTATGTAGAGAAGATGTGTTAATTTCAAAACATTTGAGGATTTCTCATATTTCTCTCTGTTGTTTGCTCATTTAATTCCATTGTGATCAGAGAGAGTATTTTGTATCATTTAAATACTTTAAAAAGTCTCAAGACTTATATTACAGCCAAGAATATGGTCTATTCCACAGAATGTTTTATGTATGCACTTGAAAAATAAAGCATATTGTATATTTCATCTACTTCAAGTTACTATTGAATTAATTCTGGCAAAAATGAGCAAATCAGCCTCCATATAATTCCATTTATCAGATCTCATCTATCTGAATTATTGTCTGGTATCATTGATAGCAAAGTTTTACTTGGTGTTGTTTCAACCCGAGGAGTTTCAGCATTTCCCGTAAAGCATGTTTGCTGCTACGAATGCAATTCCTATAAGTCTGAACATTTCTTCATTTTTTTCTGGTATTTTTATCTTATTTTATTATGGTAGAAGCATATAACATTAAAGTTACCATCTTAACTTCTTACACGCCTTTATTGGTGTGTTGTTATTATACATCATAGTGAGAGTGCAAGCGGCACACACATACACGCACACAGCACTTGGTGCATTTCCTCTGCATCTGCGCCCTTGCTCCTACTGTGGACATAACATTGTTTGAACTGTTTTCCCCCTAAATATTCTTTTCCCCTCCTCACCTTCCTTGTCCAACACCCTTCCACTATGCTACCCGTCTCCCTCCTCACTCATCTGAAGTTCCTTTTGTTTCCTCTTTTATATGTAACTTACACATGTGAGAAAACAAAGGATCCTTGACTTTCTCTAGTTCTATCCATTTTCCTGCAAATGACATTGTTCTTCTTTATGTCTGAGTAAAATTTCATTGTGTTTATATGCAACATTTTCTTTATCCATTCATCTGTTGACGGATGCCTAGGTTGGTTCCAAAATTTGGCAATTATGAATTGTTCTGCTATGAAAATGGATCTGCATGTATCACTATAGTATTCTGACTTAAATTCTTTTGCAAAGATACCAAGGAATAGTAGAGCTGGGTCATATGATAGTTGCATTTTTAGTCTTTTGAGGAACCTCCATACTGATTTCCATAGTGGTCGTACTAATTTATAATCCCACCAACAGCGTATAAGAGTCCCTAATTTCCCACATTCTCAGCAGCATTTATTATTATTTGTATTTGTGATGATTGCCATTCTAACTGGAGTTACATGGAATCTCAATGTAGTTGTGACTTGCATTTTCCTGATTGCTAACAATGTTGAACATTTTTCCTATATTTAGTGGCCATTTGTATTTCTTCATTTGAGAAGTCTCTATTCAGTTCAATTACCCATTTTTTATTTGGTTATTTGTATTTTAGTGATAAGTTTTTAAAGTTCTTTTTAAATTCTAGATATTGGTACTTTATCAGAGGAGTAGCTGGCAAAGATTTTTCCCCATTCTGTAGGCTCTCTATACAGATTCTAGATTGTTTCTTTTGCTGTGCAGAATTTTTTTAATTTGATGCCATTCAATTTATTGATTCTCAGGTTTATTTTCTGAGCTTGGGGGGTCTTATTGAGTAAGTCTCTGCCAGTACTTATATGTTAGAGAATTGGTCCTATGTTTTCTTCTAGTAATTACAAAGTTTCTGGTTTAATTTTTAGGTCTTTGGTCCATCTTGAATTGACTCTTCTGTAGGGGTCTAATTTTATTCTTCTACATATTGATAACCAGTTCTCCTAATACCATTTGTTGAAAAGGCTATCTTTTTTCCAGTGTATGTTTTTGGCTTTTTGTAAAAAATAAACTAGCTATAAGTGTAAAAATTAGTCTCTGTATCTTTTATTCTATTCCATTGGTTTATGTGCCTGTTTTTGTGCCAATACTATGCTATTTTGTTACTATAATTCTGAAGTATAATTTGAAATCAGGTATTGTGATGCCCCAGTATCATTTTTATTGCTCAGAATTGCTTTGGCTATTCTGGGTCTTTTTTTCTTTCATATGAATTTTAGGACCATTTTTTCTGGATTTGTGAAGAATGATATCATACTGAATGAAGAAAAACTGAAAGTATTCCCTTTAAAATCAGGAACAAGACAAAGGTGCCTACTATCGCCACTCCTACTCAATATAGTACTTGAAATTCCAGCCAGAACAATGAGACAAGAGAAGGAAATTAGAGGGACATAAATAGGGAAAGAAGAACTGAAATTAGCTGTGTTTGCAGTTGACATGATCCTATACTTATAAGATTCAAAAAACTCAATGAGAAGCCTTCTAGAGCTGATAAATTCAGCAAAGGAGCCAGATACAAAATCAATTTATAAAATATCAATACCTTTTCTATACACCAACCATGAATCCACTGGAAAAAAAATCCAGAAAATAATTCCATTCAAAATAGCCTCAAAAACAAACAATTAAAATACTTTGGAATAAATCTAACCAAGAAGATAAAGGACCTGTATAATAAATATTATCTAACACTAAAGACAAAAATTAAAAAAAAACCTTAGAAGACAGACTTTTCATGTTCTTGGGTAGGCAGAGTAAACATTGTCAAGATGGTTATACTACCAAAAGTGATCTATAGATTTAATTCAATCCCTGTCAAAAATATCAATGTCATTCTTTGCTTTCTTTTTAAATGTCAAGTAATTGAGAGTAATGGACATCGGGATTGAAATATTATATGGACTTTGGATTTTGTTATTGTTCAGTGAAGAATCTTGAAATTGCAACTCTTGTTCTATCAGGCAGTTAACTTAGCTAAAAGAATGACCTCTAACTCTGTTACTCTTCTGGTTAGAAAGCAGGTGAAGTTTCCCCTCAGTTCTTTGAGCCTCCAACTTTTTCTTTCACCTGGAACCCTGGAGTTTCTATAGTTCAGGGATTAGCTGAGGATTTGAACAGAGTTTGTAAACAGATTGAGCACTCTTTATGGTTCTCTTCCCTGGGGATAATCTTCCTGAGACCTGAAGTTCATTCTCTGCATTTACAATGTCCCCAGCTTCTCAGCCTGCAAAATTCCCCCACAATAAAAAGCTGCAAAAATATAATATTTGCCCAGTGCATCCACTTTTAAGAATGTTTTTCCCTTAAATTCCATGAACTTGGTTCACTTTCCAATGTTTAAAATGGTTACTTTATTCCTATTTTGTCTTGGCTTTATAATTGTTATCTATGGGAGAGCCAGTCTCTCTACTATTACTGGAAGAGAAATCTACATAGACTCTTAATAAGCTAATGCACCCATAAACTATGAAATCTGTCTACTGTGTTTTGGGAAAGAAAAGTTAAAAGGCATTTGAGTAAAGGAATAATCAAGCAAGAACTGTCTTCTGTTTGTAGCTCACCCAGTCCACGTGGACCTTGAAGTAAATCAGTTGCAGATATTCTAGCTTGTCTCCAAATGCAATTTCTTCAGAACACATAGGTGTTTCACAAAGGCTGATCAGCTAACTCATAGTAAAGCCGACCCTTGTGGTTAGCACTCAGCTTATCGATGGCTGGATTTATATGTAAACCTGAAAGCTTATTGATCAGTAAAAAAGATGCATAAAAGAAATGTCAAGGGCAACTACGCTATGGAGACTTAGGATTAAGTGTGTGTGTATAAATGTTTTGGATTGCTTTAAATAATTTACTTATATGAAACCTGGCCATGAATATGGGTAAATGTTAAAGTGAGTAGATTTAACCTGTAAAACTAGATTGGGTGAGACGTGTGGGATAGAGCCTCACCAAGCTGCTTTCTGTGTCTGCATCTAGTACGCACCTGGCACATGCTAAGAAGACAAGAAACATTTATTTTTATTTTTCTAAGTAGTGTTTTTTTACCACAAATTTTTTTAATGAACAAAATATAAGTTGATAGATCATTGGATGTTCATAATTTCTGTCACTTTTCATGTTTTTTTAATGGTCGGTAGTTTCAGTATGAACACATCAATGGTAGATAAATTTTCTGTGAATTTTAAAGTATAGTTATTTGTTGGGTAAATAGACATCTTTATGCTTCATGTGAAGTCCAATTTTTGGAAAACAAAACTAAGCTCTCTTGCTTTGGAAATGAGTGTTACAGCCTTGCATGGTGGTGCACGCCTATAATCCCAATACTTGGCAGGCTGAGACAGGAGGATCACCGATTCGAGGCTAGCCTTATCAACTTAATGAGGGCCTCTGCAACTTAGTGAGACCCTGTTTCAAAGTAAAAAAATAAAATAGGGTCGAGGTGTAACTCAGAGGTAGAGTGCCCCTAGGTTCAATCCCACACCAAAAAGAAAAAAAAAAAAAACAAAAGAAAAAGAAAAGAAAAGAACAACAGTAAGAATAATCTATAATTAGAATACATTTCACAGGTTCAAAGCCAACCTCGGCAACATAGTGAGGTTCTCAGCGACTTAGTGAGACCTTGTTTCACAATAAAAAATAAAATAGTGCTGTATCTCAGAGGTAGAATGCCCATGGGTTCAATCCCCAGTACCAAAAAAAAAGAAAAGAAATGAGTATTATATTTTCAGAATTTAAAATTCAAACATAGCTAGAGTGACCATTATTTAAGGGAGAAATGATTATACTCTGAGGCAATGGATATATTGTTCTTCTTGATTCTATATTTGGAATTCCTAGCACATAGTAAAAAATCAATAAACATTGAATTAAATCAATGGAGACTGAATTTTAGGGTTATTAAAATACACTATTATCTCAGTCAACATTCTTACTGCTGTAATCCAAAACAAGTGACCACACAACTTAGAGGAAGGAAGACTTACTTGCTCACAGTTTTTGGGAGATTCCAGCATTTAATCCATTTCAGGCAGGGTTAGGGTTAGGGTAGTTGGGCGTGGTGGGACATGCCTGTAATACCAGGACTTGGGAGGCTGAGACAGGAAGATCATAGGTTCACAGCCAGCCTCAGCAACTTATTGAGCCCCTTTGCAACTTAGATCCTGTTTCAAAACAAAAAATAAAATAGGGCTGGGGGTGTAGCTCAGAAGTAGAATGCCCCTGGGCCCTGGGTTTAATCATAAGTACTATACCAAAACAAAACAAAACAAAAAATAACAACAGTAAGAATAATCTATAATTATAATACATTTTATATTTTTTTCTACATTTTTTCACATATACCCATTACACAGCTAAACTGAGAATAAAATAGTCAGATCTATTTTACACTAGTATTATCAGCTAGGGGTCTCTAGTCTGAGAAAGGAAACCATTCTGGACATTTTAAATAAAGAGGGATTCAATGAGCAGACAGTCACAAGGGTGCTGCTTGGGCAGAAAGAAGAGTGGGGTGGGGTGTTAGCGCCCCCACTGGGCCCAAGTCCCCCACTCACACTGGGGACACCAAAGATGATGGGGTACCCCTTTCCTCCTTATTTTGGATTTGGAGATCAAGACATCATTTTACCGATTAATAAAAGTGAACTCTATTTAACATGAGTTACTGAATATAAACTCTAGTTAAGAAAAACACTTTACACAAGTATCTACTGCTATAATATTATGATGGCCTCTAGATTTTGAATTCCTAGAGGGAAGGTCCCTAACTTTATTCAGTATTGTTTGTTGAATGAATTATGGAATTTCTGTCTTGTGGCTTCAAAAAGGGTCTGTAAAGGAATGGGGAATTAAAATTATAAGAGCCTTGTCACTCAATAATCTTAGAAAGCTGATTGATCATGAACGTTATTATCTATTTTTAAGAATTTTAGGTAGAAATTGGTAGGGTTGATGAGATTGGGAGGTGTCTGTTGTTCATATTTAAATGTATGCTGTAGTTCTACGCATAATAAACTATGATTTGTGAGTCTGTATTCTCCTTTTGTGTTAAGTGGTTACATGCGGAGGTATAGTCATTTATAAAATTCTAAGTTTCAGAGACTTGTTGATATCTGTAGAATGAAAAGTGCTAAGTATTTAAAATTATTTCCATGTAATGATGAAAGGTTTCAAGTGTACAGAAAAGTATTGAGGATAGGATGAACATACCTACTATCCAACTTGCTTCAGAATTTGGAAAATATTTTAAACATAAGAATAAAGCAAAACAACTCTTTTTAGTGTGTAATTACATATTTTTATGAAATCTCCACAAATTTGAGTTGATTGTGTGTTTTGTGTGTGTGTGTCTCTAGGGATTGAACCAAGAAAAATTCTGTCTCTGAACTACATACCCCCAGCAATTTTTATTTATTTATTTTTTTGTTTTGAAGCAGGGTCTTGCTAGGGTGCTGAGAGTCTTGCTAAGTTGCTGAATCTGGCCTTGAACCATCAATCCTCCTATCTCAGCCTCCCAAGTACTGGGATTACAGACATGCATCATCACACCCAGGTGAGTTGATTCTTTAAACTTTCTTTAGGAATTTAAAGTGCTATTTTAAATGGTATATTCTAGGAATGGTTCACATTAGTTATTTAAAATTCTTCACAGATACAGCCAGGCGGAGTGGCTCATGCCTGTAATCCCAATACTTGGGAGGTTGAGTCAGGAGGATCTCAGGTTCGAGGACAGCCTCAGAAATGCAGCAAGACTCTCAGAAACCTAGTGAGACCCTGTTTCAAAACCAAAAAATAAAATAGGGCTGGGGGTGTAGCTTGGAGGTAGAATGCCCCTGGGTTCAATCCCCAGTGCCACACACACCCACAAAAAAATTTCACAGATGCATTAA
Source organism: Glis glis (assembly GCA_004027185.1). Taxonomy (NCBI): domain Eukaryota; kingdom Metazoa; phylum Chordata; class Mammalia; order Rodentia; family Gliridae; genus Glis; species Glis glis. Next base: position 14,193 of record PVJS01039442.1, read on the forward strand.
ATATTGTCAGATTGGGCTCACTGACTCAGATTTCTATTAAAAGTAGTTTGCCATCCTATTTTTGAAAAATTACCTCGTGATAGTTCAAATTTGTAGAAAATGGTGCATGAAAAACTACAAAAATGACGAGACAGGAATAAAAAAGAGATGAGTGCTTGTGCACATAATATTCATACAGAAACATCAAGCATGTTTTTGGAGCGTGTGGCATTATTCCACATGTTCATGTGTCACAGAATAATTTAGTTGAATTAAAATTATAAATCTATTATTTAAAGGAGGCAAAGCATTATATGGTTCTTTATGCAGAAAATATCTCTCATTTCTCTTCCTTTATGATCTCATTTGGTTTTAGATGAAGGATGTCAGATTGTGTAATGAGGAAACCGGTTCCATTTTCGCCAAGACTGCCCAAATTTAATACATGTGCGCCAAGCTCCAGGATCCTTCTAAGTAATGAGCTGCTAGGAGTCTTACTTTTTGGTCTGTCAAATGTGAGCAGGGGCATTGTGAAGCTTATAATTTTGTTCTGCTCAACTGCCTGTAACAATATTAATTGAAATGACTACAGTTTACTCTGATTACTAAAAGTCATAATTTTCTACTGTCTTCAATGGGCTTTCCAAAGAATGATCAGCTATTGGAGTTGTTAGAGGCAGTACCCAAAGGCACTTCCATAAAATACTTCTAACAAATTTGTAAATTCTTTATTTATAATCAAGAAATAAGTGCCATAAGTTGGGTATGGTGGCACACGCTTATAATCCCAGTACTTGGGAGGCTGAGACAGGAGGATCGCAGGTTCATGGCCAGCCTCAGCTACTTAGTGAGACCCTGCTTCAAAATGAAAATTAAAGTAAGGCTGGGGAGGTAACTCTGAGGTAGAGTGCCCCTGGGATCCATCTCCAGTACAACACACACACAAAATAAATAAATAAATAAATAGAAAGAAAGAAAGAAAGACCATAATGAAATATATCTAGGCCAGGCTTAGAAAGTATTGTTTTACTCCAACAAAAATCAGTTCAAAGCAAATCATTTAATAATTGTTCTCTAAATGTCTTTGTAGGTTGTTTTACATCTATATGGAATTAATTCAAGCAAAAATGATTATTTAAGGCTAATACAGAATTATATTTTAATTGTCCCCTTCCCAAATAGAATACACACACACAGATCACTCCAGCTGTCTCATCGGCTAGCTTATGCTTATACCAAAAGAGAAATACAGTAATAGTGATGAAATAAAGAAGCTGGGTGGGGTGGTGCATGCCTGTAATCTCAGTATTTGGGAGGCTGAGACAGGAGGATCACAGGTTCGAAGATAGCCTCAGCAACTTAGCGAGCCTCTCAGAAACCTAGCCAGAACCTGTTTTGAAGTAAAAAATAAAATAGTTCTGGGGGTGAAGCTTGGAGATAGATATGCCCCTGGGCTCAATCCCCAGTGAAAGAAAGAAGAAAGAGAGGGAGAGCGAGAGAGCGAGAGAGCGAGAGGAAGGAAGGAAGGAAGGAAGGAAGGAAAGAAGGAAGGAAAGAAGGAAGGAAGGAAAGAAGGAAGGAAAGAAGGAAGGAAGGGAGAGAGAGGAGAGAAAGGGAAGGAAGATCCTTCTGATTGAGACCCCAAAAAGTATAAAAGACAATAAAAAACGTAAAAAAAAGAGGAAAAATAAAAAGGTTAACTTTATCTGAGTTGCCTTTTCTGGGAATAAAAATAATAGAATGATTTCAAATAGTTATGAAAAGTAGTAGAAAAGAAATTTCTTGATTTAATGACATGTTAAGATAAATATTTAAAACCTACATTTATTAGAAAGAAAAAGATAATTTGATTCCGTATCTTTAACACAATAAGGCCACTGTTGCCCTGGAAACTTGTACCAGGAGCAGCCCGGCTGGAAGGGGGCCGACCTGGAGGTTGAACCCGTCCAGGGGGCGGCTTAATTGCTGCCGCATTAGACGTTCAGAAATGAAAAAGAGATGATTTAATCGTGAAGATGAGGCATTCTATAAATTACAAAATAACGTGTCTTGGGAGCATGGGGCGCGTGCTCAGGATTGAGGGATGAGCCTACTGCCTAGTCCATCAGTAGATGGAGAATTCCAGAAGGGTGGGGCAGGGCTGGCTGGGCATGAGCGCCGGGTGTGTAAGGCCCGGACGGCCCAGCCCTCAGCACTGGCTTGGGAGCCCATTGTTCAGAAAAGCTCAGCCACGCTGACAAGCTTGAAAGGGGACTGAGCCCGACTGGCCTTTCCATGAGGGAGACGGCTGCCCTCGGGTGCCCTCGGGTGCCCTCGGCTGTCCTCGGCTGCGCCCGGCTACCCTCGGGTGTCCCCAGCTGCCCTCGGCTGTCCTCGGCTGTCCTCGGCTGTCCTCGGCTGTCCTCGGCTGCGCCCGGCTACCCTCGGGTGTCCCCGGCTGCCCTCGGCTGCCCTCGGCTGTCCTCGGCTGTCCTGGGGAAACTGCCGAGTGGTCAGGACCTTGCATGGCAGCAACTGCAGCCAGGCCTACGGCGTTTATAAAGCATTCATGCATGTACAGATAAAGGCCTCTTTTTACTGAATATCTAGTAGAGTAAACCCTGGTGAAAAACATGAAAAAATAGCTTAAAATTACAAAGATAGGGAAGGCAGCTCTTGCTTTTCTATTGTTGTTGTTCTTTGACATGAAATGAAGGCAATCTGTGGTTACTATTTTTCCCCCTGTTAGAGGGTAGTGGACTTGGACCCGCTCCTCACCTGCAATGTGGCACCATTTCCCATTATTTCCTCCTCTGGGGTCTTCCGGCTTGAGCCCACGCTTCCTTAAATGCAAGAGCCACTGCAGTTGACGCTGGGGACAGATACGCAATGATCCATGCCAATCTCTCTCTCTTTTTTTTTTTGCGGTACCGGGGATTGAACCCTGGAGCATTCTACCTCCAGGCTACACCCCCAGCCCTGTTTTTTATTCTTTATTTTGAAACAGGGTCTCACTAAGTTGCAGAGGGCCTAAGTAGCTGAGGCTGGCCGCGAACCCGTATTCTCCTGTCTCAGCCTCCCAAGTACTGGGATTACAAGCAAGCGCTCCCACCCCCGGCCGATGCCAATCTCAATATCCTGTGCGGGGAAGGGGAGGGCGAGCGCTGTGTACATGTATGTCCCTATCACTCTGAACTTCATTACAATGTCTGATTACAATGCACCAATAAAAGTATATTAAAAAATAAATGCAAGAGCAGAAGTACTTCTATACAACGAAACCTAGTCCTTTGACACCCTGTGATAACATTTACATTAAAATTACTGTAATGTGGTGGATTTTGTCATTTATCTTGCCTGATGCAAAAAAAAAAAAATACAAAGCAAAAACCCAGTGATCTCAAGGTGGAAATTGGTTGGATGAGGATAAAATATTTGAAATCAGTAGGAAACCTCATTTCTCTTTTTTAGAATTTTATAGGTGCAATATACTTATATATGGTAGTGAGATTCAAAGTGACACATCTCATATGCACACAACATCTCTTGGTGTAGTTCCTTCGTAACCCCATCTGCTACCCCTCCTCCCTCCCCCGGAAATGCTAGAAGGTTCTTAGCGGCACCTTCGTATATGGCCATGGTATCTGACCTGTTTCCTTCATCAAGCCTCCTGTTCCCTCCTCTCCTCCCTCCCCCATCCCCTTCCACTATTCTACTGGTCTCACTCCATATTAGCATGCAGTCCCTTTCCTTTCCCATTTTCTCTCTAGCGCTTGTGTGTGTGGTACTGGGGATTGAACCCCAGCCCTATTTTATTTTTTATTTTGAAACAATGTCTTGCTAAGTTGCTGAGGCTGCCCGGGAACCTGGGATCCTCCTGTCTCAGCCTCACAAGTACTAGGATTACAAGCGTGCACCACCATACCCAGCTTATTTTATTTTATTTATTTCATTTATTTTTTATTTATTTTTTTGCAGTACTGGGGATGGTACCCAGGGGCATTCTACCTCGGAGCTACATCCCCAGCCCTCTTTTTTATTCTTTATTTTGAAACAGGGTCTCACTAAGTTTCAAAGGGACTCACTAAGTTGCTGAGGCTGGCCTCGAACCTGTGATCCTCCTGTCTCAGCCTCCCAAGTACTGGGATTACAGCCCGCACCACCATGCCTAGCAATATTCAGATATTTTCAAAGGCTTTAAAAAAATTGTTTCCAGTTTATATTAGGATATCACTGTTCCAGTAAGCATTCTTGCGGCTATAATCTAAAAGTGTAGAGTACAACCTCTTAAGTAATTCTTTGAATGCCAGCCCGACTATTCTTTAGGAATTTATGTTTTAAAAAATATCTTTGAAAAATCAGGCAAAGCTGGGGGTGGTGGCGCACGGTTGTAATCCCAGTACTTAGCAGGCTGACACCGAAGGATCTAGGTTCGCGGCCAGCCTCAGCTACTTAGTGAGGCCCTCTGCAACTTAGTGAGACCTTGTTTCAAAATAAAGAATAAAATATAGGGCTGGGGGTGTAGCTTAGAGGTAGAATGCCCCGGGTTCAATCCCCAGTACCACACACACAAAAAAGAAAAATCAGGAAAATTTTATGAAGATTTTTTTTTTTTTTTTTTTGCGGTACCGGGAATTGAACGCAGGGGCATTCTACCTCCGCGCTACACCCCGGGCCCTATTTTTTTTTATGCTTTATTTTGAAACCGGGTCTCACGAAGTTGCGGAGGGCCTCACTAAGGAGAGAGA
>PVJS01039443.1:0-18898 GCA_004027185.1 Glis glis
CATCAATACTACAGACATTTTACAAAAATATAAAAGATTGCTATAGCCAATTAAACACAATAAATTAGGTAACTTGTAAGAAATGGAGAAACTCCTAGGCACATTCAAATTATTAAGTCTGAATTATGAAGAAATAGAAATCTGAGCAGATCAATAATAGGGAAGGAGATAGAACCAATCACCAAAATATCTTCCAAGAGAGAGAGAGAGAGCTGAGGCTGACCATGAACCCGGATCCTCCAGTCTCCGCCTCCCAAAGTACTGGGATTACAAGTGTGTACCACCACGCCCAGCCGTCCTTTATTCTTTTTACACATATACCCAAAGAATGACACAGAATTTTAATTTACTCTCATTTAGTAATGCAAATCTGTAAAGATTATATGCAATTCAAGAATTTCACATATTGACCTCTACTCTTTGATCACTGAAGTAATGAAATATTAATGCTCTCAATATTTTTAAGCCACAAAATGTAATTTAACTAAATGAGAAAAAGAAATATATTAATCATTTTATGATCCACTATAGAAAAATGTCTATATTTACCTAGGAATTCATGTGCCTTTTTGTTATATTTAAAATACATTGTCAACTATCTCAAAATAAGGAATAAGAGCCTGATTATTTCCCATCACTTTATATAAAATTTCTCTTTATCCAATACACACTGATGTGGCAATCCTACTACATAGAAAACTAAACTGAGTTGTTTCTACCACTATTCCTACATATCCCTTCACTTTCCCTCTTGAGCCTACTCTATAAAATATCCTCAGGGTTCTTCCATCTTTTAAAAAGTAGGTAACTAATGATTGAATTTGCTAATTCAAAGGGCCATTTACCAGAACTCATTTTACTTAATTAGCATTAATTTAAATAGTTGATCACTCTTTTTCCCTTGCATCATGTTTCTTAGTTAGTGAAGCATTTCCTTTCTTTATTGATTTGTAGGATATGACACTCATTGTCAACCTACTTTACTGAATCTTCTATATCTCCTGAAGCTCTTAATATCAGAATACTCTATGGCATACACGGAGATCTTTTCCCTTTCTTCACAAACACACATTTTCTAAATGACCTTTAAAATTTATAAGTCCACCCTAGAAATTAACCCAAATATTAGATTCAGATATTGAACTGGTAACCAGGTATCTAAATTTAAATGTTTCATAGACTCTTTACAATTACAAATTCAATAACTCAGATTTTTTAACATAAATGCATATTAAATGTTTGTGAACTTGCTGGAGGGATGAATAGAACCTTTAAACATTTGACATAAAATAGAAAGCCAGGCGTGTGGTGCACACTTGTAATCCTAGTACTTGGTAGGCTGAAATAGAAGGATTACAGGTTCACGGCCAGCCTCAGCTACTTAGTGAGGCTCTCCAAAACTTAGTGAGACCCTGTTTCAAAATAAAGACTAAAAAGTAGGGCTGGGTGTGTAGCTTGGAGATATAATGCCCCTGGGTTCAATCCCCAGTACCACAATAAATGAATAAATAAATACAAAAAAGAAGAAAACAAATTTTTAAAACACGAAATAAAGATGAACCTCTACTTTTAGGAAGAAAACAAAGGAATTAAAAACATTTAATAAATGCACAAGATAAGCAATTTTAATAGATAAGACAAGTTAATAAGATTATCATATTTTTATGTTTGTTGAAGCTTTTTGGGTACATGAAGATCATTGAAATAGTCTATTTTTGAGAGACCTGAATGGTGGCAGCGACAGCGGCTATAGTGGCACCATCTTGGCAGAACCGTGCTGGCGGCTCCCGGCATTGCAGTTCCACATACCACCAACCAAGACACCAGTAACCTGTTGTAAATCCAGCAACCACAGATCAGCAGCAAGGAAAGCGAGCAGCAACTCGCTCCATGCTCGACAGAGACCCAAACTGCTGCATCAGCGGAAGTGGCATTGGCACCATCTTGGTTGGACTGCGCCAGTGTCTACCAGCATTGCCCCTTCTGCAGGCCACCAACAAAGAAGCCGGCAACCTGTTGTAAAATCAGCAACTGCAGATCAAAAGCAAGCAGCAATTTGCTCCACTCTCAGCAGAGACCCGAGTGCCTGGAGGCCTGGCCAGAACCTGCAGCAGTGAGGCTGAGCCCACCCCCTCCCCCAGAGATTAAGGGCAGTGCTCAACTAGACTGTAAGTTAATGAGCTACCCCAGGTGGAGATCACCCAGCATGGCTACAGGGACTCGCATGGCAAGCAATAGACTCTCAGGGTCTGAGATGTTGTGGATCACCACTTTGGAGGTGGGGATGGGGAACTTCTGTGGGACACAGTAGATGCACAGATAAGCAGACAGCCCCTTGCAACATTCAGGCAGGACGGACCTACAGCCTGCAGGTCACAGTGCCCTTGTAGGGTTACCAGGGATCACTAAAGGACACACAGTCATGGTACCTGGAGAAAAATTAGACCAACCCATACCTCTCTGTGGAAGATGTGGAGTTCCGTGTTTGCACCAAGTTGGGTCAAAGTGACATTTGCAGCTTCTGTAGGCAAAGAGAGCTACAATCCCAGGGATTGTCAATATTTATGCTGCAAACATAGGTGCAACCACTTTCATAAAAGAAACTCTTTGTGACATTAACGCACACATAGATCCCAATACAATAATATTGGGAGACTTCAACACCCCTCTCACATCACTAGATCGATCTTAATGACAAAAGGTCAGTAAAGATGCCTCAGACCTAAGGAACACCATAAACCAAATGGGCCTGCTAGACACATACAAAATATTCTATCCAACTGCAGCTGAATTCACATTTTTTAAGCTGCTTATGGAACCTTCTCTAAAATAGACCATATCTTGGGCCACAAAGTGAGTATTAGCAAGTTCAAAAAATGTGATATAATCCCCTCTGTCTTTTCAGACCATAATGGAATGAAACTAGAAATCAACTATAAGAAGACCCAGAGAAACCTCATAAACATGTGAAGACTGAACACCACACTGCTGAATGAGGAATGGGTAAAAGAAGAAATAAGGGGGAAAAGTAAGAAATTCCTAGAAACAAGTGAAAACAGAGACAACATATCAAAATCTGTAGGACACTCTGAAGGCAGTATTAAGAAGAAAATTCATAGCACTTAGTATTCACATAAGAAGAACAAGAAAATCACCAAATAAATAACTTATTGACAAACTCAAAGCCCTTGAAAAACAGGAAGTGTCTAACACCAAAGCCAGTAGAAGACAGGAAATTATTAAAAACAGAGTAGAAATCAATGAAGTAGAGAATAAAAAAACAATACAAAAAATCAATAAAACCAAAAGATGGTTCCTCGAATAAATAAACAAGATAGATAAACCACTGGCCAACCTAACCAAAAGAAAGAGAATCAACCCAAATTACCAAAATAAGAGATGAAAAAGGTGACATTCATACTGACAGTGGGGAAATCCAGAGTATTTTCAGAAACTACTTTGAAAAACTATACTCCAACAAAATTAAAAGCCTATAAGAAATGGACATATTTCTAGACACGTATAACCTTCCTAAGTTGAATCCAGAAGATATAGAAACTTTAAATCGACCAATAGCAATCAAAGAGATTGAAGGAGCAATAAAAAGCCTATCATCATAGAAAAGCCCAGGTCCAGATGGTTTTCCAGGTGAATTTTATAAAATCTTTATAGAAGAAATAATCCCAATACCCCTCAATCTATTCTGTGAAATAGAAAGAAATGGGACTCTCCCAAATACATTCTATGAAGCCAACATCACATTAATACCAAAACTAAATAAAGACAGCTCAAGAAAAGAAAATTACAGACCTCTTTCTTTGATGAACTTAGACGCAAAACTTCTAAACAAAATACTATCAACTTGCATTCAAAACCACATCGAGAAAATCATACACCATGACCAAGCTGGGTTCATCCCAGGAATGCAAAGCTGGTTTAACATACAAAAAACAATCCATGTAATTCACCACATAAACAGAACTAAAGACAAAAATCACATGATCATTTCAATAGACACTGAAAATGCATTTGACAAAATCCAACACCCATTCATGATGAAAACACTGCAGAGAATCGGAATAGAAGGAACATACCTCAACATCATAAAGGCAATATACAATAGGCCCACGGCCAACATCATATTTAATGGGGAAAACTATGTGAGTTCCCTTTAAAAACAGGAACAAGACAAGGATCTCCACTATCACCACTCCTTTTCAACATAGTACTAGAGACTCTAGCCAGAGAAATAAGGCAAGAGAATGAAATCACAGGAGTACAAACTGGAAAAGAAGAAATGAAGCTATCGCTATTTGCAGATGGCATGATATTATACTTAGAAGACCCAACCAACTCAACCAAAAGGCTTATAGAACTGAACAACAAATTCAGCAAAGTGTCTGGATACAAAATCAATCTTAAAAAATCAGAAGCTTTTCTATATGCCAACCATAAATCCATTGAAAAAGAAATCCAGAAAACATTTTCACTCATGATATCCCCCAAAACAATAAAATACTTAGGAATAAACCTTATGAAGGAGGTAAAAGACCTCTACAAGGAAAATTGCAAAACATTGCAAAAAGAAATTGAAGATCTTAGAAGATGGATGACCTCCCATTCTCTTGTATAGGCAGAATAAGTATCATCAAAATGGTCATTCTTCCAAAAATGATCTATAGATTCAATGCAATACCATTCAATTACCAAGGTCATTCTTCACAGACATAGAAAAATCAGTCCTTAAATTCATTTGGAACAACAAAAAACCCAGAATAGCCAAAGTAGTTCTCAGCAACAAGAACCATGCAGGAGACATCACAATAACTGACCTCAAACTATACTACAGAGCCATAGTAATAAAAACAGCATGGTATTGGCACAAAAGCAGACACATAGACCAATGGTGCAGAATAGAAGACTCAGAAACAAATCTGCACACTTACAGTCAATTGATTTCTGACAAAGGAGCCAAAAACATACACTGGAAAAAAGATAGCCTGTTCAACAAATGGTGTTGGCAAAACTGGTTAAACACATGCAGAAGAATGGAAATAAACCCCACTTTCTCACCTTGCTCAAAACTCAATTCAAAATGGATCAAAGACCTGGAAATTAGAGCAGAGTCCTTGCAGATCCTTGAAGAGGGAGTAGGTCCAACTCTTCAACACATAGGCACAGGCAAAAACATTCTCAACAAGAACACAAAGGCACAAGATGTTAAAGAGAGGATCAATATGTGGGATTGCATTAAACTGAATAACTTCTGCACAGCAAAGGAAACTATGAAGAACCTCAATAGAGAGCCAACAGAATGGGAGAAGATTTTTGCCAGCTACTCCTATGATAGAGGACTAATATCTAGAATACACAGAGAACTCAAGAAACTCAATGCTAAAAACACAAACACCCCAATCAAGAAATGGGCAAATGAACTAAATAGGCACTTCACAAAATAAAAAATACAAATGGCCAATAAATGTATGAAAAAATGTTCAACATCATTAGCAATCAGAGATGCAAATCAAAACTACCCTGAAATTTCACCTAACCCCAATTAGAATGGCAATCATTAAAAACACAAAAAACAACAAATGCTGGTGAGGATGTGAAGTAGGAACTTTAATACACTGTTGATGGGATTGCAAGTTAGTGCAACCACTTTGGAGTACAGTGTAGAGGATCCTCAGAAGATTCGGAATGAGCCTACTTTATGACCCAGCAATACCACTTCTAGGTATCTACCCAAAAGAATTGAAACCAAATTATCAGACTAATGCATGCGTATCTATGTTTATAGCTGCACAATTCACAATTGTCAAACTATGCAACCAGCCAAGATGTCCATCAACAGATGAATGGATTACAAAACTATGGGATATGTACACAATGGAATTTTATGCAACCATAAAGAAGAAAAAATTACAACATTTGGAGGGAAATGGATGGAATTAGAGAACATTATACTTAGTGAGATTAGTCAGTCACAAAAACTGAAAAGTTGTATGTTCTCCCTAATATGCGGAAGCTAGGGTGAAGAGGGTGTAGGAGGGACTCCAGACAAAGATGGAGAAAACCTCAGATGAGTAAAGAGGGCAACCTAACTGAAGAAGATGGGAGGGGGGAAGAGGGAAACACCCTAATGCACAGGATGTACATACACATATATATCAAAGTCAACTACTATGCCGAGCACAAGAAGAAGGGAAGGCAGAGGGAATGGGGGTGGGAATTTGGGGAGGACTAATTGACTCATGTGGGCATGTATACTTCTACCACCCTGAAACCCATCAAGATGTATGATTACAATGCACCAATAAAAAAATAGAAAATGTAAAAAAATAATAATTTCTTAGATCTGTGATAAAAAAGAAAGTCTATTTTTATATGTGTTTAAATTTTGCCAAATAGACTGCATTTGTTTATAAGGAAAGCGATCATATATCTTTTATTTGCACAAATAAGAGAAAAATAAAATTACCTCCCCACCATTATGTGGTCAAAGGAAAAGGATAAATATTCATAAAAATGGAGAAGTAAAATTAACCCATCAATACAAGAAAATGAAAATTAAAACAATATTAAAACAATATTAGTAGCCTAATATTATAGACAAAGATTTTAAAAACAACTTCATGGATATTAAGAGGAAAGTAAATGGGGATTATCATGCATTATTGCTGGGAGGAGAAACTAATCTGTTGTTAATAAAACTTTCCAATTGTATCACAAACCTTACAAACATGAATACATTTGACTCAGAAACTCCATTTCAAGAAAAATATTCAAAGGAATTTATCACTGATTAAGAAAAAGTTTTCTTTTTAAATGAGGACACTAATTGAAATGCTCTTCATAATAGAGGAAAATGGAAACAAACTAAATATCTGACATGATAAATGAGCTAAATTACTTTTTAGAAAGAGTTATGTTACAATTTACATTGGTATTAAAGAAAATAATTGATCATATGTGAAAAACGTCCATAGTATTTATACTTTTAAAAAGGATTAAACAATATGTGAATAGAATTGCCATATACCAGTAAAATTATGATGCTCTGTCATTGCATAGAATAAAAGAAGGACTGGATATGGACAACAATAAACAGAAAAAACTCTCTCTAGTTGCTGAGATTACCACTATTTCCATTTACATGCTTCCCTCCATTTAAACATTTTTCAAAGGGAAATTTTATTATACAGGGGTGTTTTTACATTACAAATTTTTAAGGAAATGATAAATAGTAAATTGTTGAGAAAACACATTCATTTTCAATGAACATAAATGAAATTGGGGGCATATGTTAATGTATTATTCTTAACCCCAATAATGAGAATTCTTCATTTACCTGTGGGACATTGTAGAGACTTAGCACATGGGAACTCTGAGTTGATATTGCTGTTGAAACACCTCCTATCATGGCCACCAGCTTGCCTTTCTTCTCTGACCTGCAGTTATAATTAGGAACTGGAGGACTCTTTCCTGAAAGCAAAGACATGGAACTCTCCATGGCCTTCATCCCAACAAAGTCAACATTGAAGAGGTAGAATCCCAGAGACATATTGAACAACATATTCAGGTCCTTGTTGATTTGTTCCACAGCAAAGACCATGGCCAGCAGATGCTGATAATGCTTTGTAAAGTCCCTATAATGCAAAGCAAAAAGATAAGACTCTCAGTTTTTATTCTTAAACAAGAAAAGTCATGCACATTAAAAACTAAGAAATGAATAGTACTTCGTAGGTTGAAGATGTTGAGAAATTTGTGCCAAAACAATCAGACTGAGAGTCTGAGTTATGGTCAAATTTATACTTTTGGCTTTTTGATGTGCAGTTTGAATCTGAGAAAGTAAGGTCAAGTGATGAAGTAAATTAAAATGACATTTTTTTCTTGCCTTGGGTAACAGAATGTTTCAGGAAAATTTATTTTGCTACATTACCCATGGAAATACACAAAAGTGGTATTAAATAAATCAATTTAAATGAATATAAGTTGAAAATTTCTCAACACAATGTTCTATATCTTTATGCAAAGAAAAGTATTTATCAACTGCACAGTGCTTCTTAAATATTCTCATGCACTGCAAGAAGTCATATACTTACGCGTAAACAAAATCTGGCAAATGAACTATTTCCTGAAAGTCAAACATGTATCTGGTGTCACCAGGAGTCACTCTTAGGGAAAAGAGTCCACCAATGATGAAATCCCCATCTTGATAGTAGCCAGGAGAAGCAGGTGTACTTGATGAAAGTATAGAACGTTGCTCCTGGGATGCAAAGAGAATAAGGAACACAGGAAAAACAATAGGTAATTTCATATTAGCATGGATAAATATTAGTGTAACTGATAAACCTCAGAAGGAATTTTGTGAGAGCCAATCGATGCTAACATTACTTGAACAGACCCTGTCCAAAACACATGCCCTCCAGTGGATGCGGGGCAGTTTATAAAGCATTTTCTTGGGTTATGCAAGTGTGCTAATAAGTAAACAGTCTTTTGTTGTCTTGAGGGCTGAGATTTGCACCTGCTCAGTGTTCAATTCATGGTCCATCCATTCTCAGAGTTAGTGTCAGTCTCCAAGGGGTAACAATTCTCTAACTTTACACCTGGTACCTGATTCTCATAAGAAAATCATATCATCAAAAACAAACTTTAAATCCTAAAATATTCCTCCTGAGGATTTTGTATCCTCAGTGAGTTCAAGGTAATTAGATATGCCAAGATAAACACCAAAGACTACTATGCTGAAATGTCAGCATGAGTCTAAAAGTTGCATGTAAACAATGTCATCATTTTTATCAAACATTTAATGAGGTAGGAAGTTGCAGACTTTAGAAACGAGAATATCAAAGGGCATACACAGTCCAGCACAGATGCTTCATTAGACTTGCAATGACTTAATCCTTAAATATTAAGAGAAAAATGAGGTATTACTCAGTGTATATATCTTCCAAAACAAGCCAAAGCATTTTCATCAGACAAAGTCATTTCTGATCATTTCACACCTAGGTGACCATGGACACATGAATGGATAAAGAAAATTTGTTATATGTGCACAGTGGGATATTATTCAGTCATAAGATAGTAGGAAATCATTTAATTTGTAGGAAATGGTTGAAACTGGAGATCATGGTGTAAAGGGAAATATTCAGACTCATAAAGACAATTATGACATATTTTCTCTCATATGTGGCATCTAGAAAAAGAAAGATTACATGAAGTAGAGAAGACACTTTTAGAGGAGAGGACAGAGATTAGGAAAGTGGGAAAGGGACACCAAAGAAAGATGTAGGGCAGGGATATACCAAAGTATGTTATATGTATGCACCAAAATGTAACCATGAAACCCATTATTCTATATTATTAATGAGCAGTAATAAATATGATTAATTAATTAAAAGAACAGAAAAATGTAGAATATTCCTGATGAACATAGATGCAAAAATCCTCTAGTAACAGCAGATGAAATTCGATAACAAACTAACAATATTGTACCTCATGTAAGTTGGGATTTATCCCTTGGATATAAGATAAGTTCAACATACACAATTTAATAAAAGTGGAATAATACATGACCAGATAAAGTAAAAATAATAACATCATCTCAATAGATGCCAACAAAGCACTGATGAAACTGAACTCTTTCATCAATTTAGTCATAGAAGAAATGTGCTGCAATATAATGCAGGCCATATAAGACAAGCCTACAGCAACATCACAGTCAATAGGGAAAAGTTGAAAGCTTTTCTTCTAAGATCAGGAACAAGGTAAAGATGCCCACTCTTGCCAATAGCATAGCACAGGAAGTCCTAGCCAGAGAAATTATGCAAGAGAAAGAAGTTACAGGCACCAGGCATCCAAGTCAGATGAGAGAAACTATCTCAGATAACATAATCTTTTACACAGAAAACCGTTAATATTCCAGGAAAAACATGAAGCAATATGAAGGGACCCACTCACAACACTTTCATTTAACATAGCACTTGAATGCCTAACTGGAGAAATAAGACAAGAAAAAAAGTTATCCAAATTGAAAAGAAAGATTAAATTATTGTTTGCTAAATTTAAAAACTTCTTATATTTGAAAGGGAAATAGGTACACTCTTAGTACGACAAAAACGGGTGTCACTGGAGGCGACCATAGCCAGTCATAGAGATAAAATGTAATAACTCGCAGTGGTGACAAGATGTCTGTGTGTGTGTGTGTGTGTGTGTGTGTGTGTGTGTTTGTGTGTGTGTGTGTGTGTTTGTGTGTGTGTGTGTGTGTGTGTGTTACTGGGATTGAACTCAGGGGAGCTCTGCCTTTGAGCTGCACTTCCAGCACTTTTTAATTTTTATTTTGAAACAGGGTCATTCTAAGTTGCTGAGAGTTTTGCTAAATACTTCAGACTGGTCTCAATCCTGTGATCCTCCTGCTTCAACCTACCAAGTACTGGGTTTACACTCATGAGGTTCTGGCCAGGCTCTGGTTAAGCTTAAAAACCTGTGAAGCTGAATGTAGAATGTGATGAAAGTTTATGAGAATTTCCATTAATCATTTTATGTTAACATACAAATATGTCAAGGCATTTCATAATAAACACCGATTTCCAGAAGAATTTGAAAACAAATGAGTAGGCAGCAGTCTAAGGCCACAAGATGACACCATTACTCTTGGAACAAAACTCATTAAGACAAATCACTTAAATCAGTTACATGAAAATAGTTTACACCTATTAGCGATGTATTCTCTTCTTATCTCCATTTTGCTCAAAATACGGCACTCATAGGTCTTATAACAGTGGTTAGACATGGGCTATAGCTAATGTATTGTTATTAACCAAGTTAGTAATTCATTATTTTCAAAATTAGGAGAAGAGTTGAAAACACTGGACCAATTTGAGTTACATTGTTTTATGAAATTTAGATTCCCTAGTTCTTGTTCCCTTGCACAGACCAGCAATGCAGCAACACAGAACAGTTGAAGGCCCAGTGATCTGGTGAAAAAGAGGATGTATGCTGCAGGGTGCCACACCTGTAAAATTTAGTCTAAATGATCCTGTCACACAGCCTATCCAGGAAACCATGAATCCCCATGGAGGTTTCCCTTGACAACCTGATTTCAAATTCTCCCCCTTTCCCTGGATTTCCTATCCTCTTTCCTGATTAATGATTTGCTTTATAATATTTATAGTCTTCCAACATGTTATATGAATTTACTTAAAACATTTTTATTGCTTTTTCACCCACTGAAAATATCAACCATGAAAGCAGGGATATTTTGTCTGCTTGTCACTTCTCTATTTCTAGAATGTAGAATAGCTCCTGAACCAATAAATATTACAGGAATGAATAAATCGTGTGTGTGTGTGTGTGTGTGTGTGTGTGTGTGTGTGTGTGTATTACAGTGGGTCAGAACTCATTTCACAATTCTTCCCCATATCCCAGTGAACTGGTGAGTGGTCTGCAACCCTTCCCATCTTTAAAATCTGTGAATAGTTGCAATCTACCATTCTTATGAGTAATTGAAAAGTCCTTTGAGGGCTGGGGACATAGCCCAGAGTTTGAGCTCTGGCCTAGTTTATAGTATATGAAGGTCATGGGCTTGACTGTAGTACTGAAAAAAAGAGGTAGCCAGGCATGGTGGCTCATTTCTGTAATTCCACTATTTTTGAAATAGGAAGATTTCAGGTTTGAAACCAGCCTCACAAGCTTAGCAAGGCCCTGTTTCAAAATAAAAAATAAAATCAGGCTGGGGGTAGAATTCAAAGATAGAATGCATGCATGTTTAAGCCCCAGGACCACACACACAAAAAGTTATTTTTAACATTTTTAAAGTCTGTGGCTGAGCCAGGCATGATGGCAACCACCTCTAGTTCCATCACTCTGGAGTTTGAGGCTAGAAGATCACTTGAGCCCAGGAATTCAAGGCCAACCTGGGCAACAAAACAATACCCTGTCTATATAAATAAATAAATTAATTAATTAATTAATGTGATTTTCCCTCTAAATGTAGTTTTTGACTAGTACATGATCAGAGTTTTGTCTTCAGACAGGTGCTCAGGTTCCATCCATAAAAAACTCAAAGGCAAAATAAAAATGTGGTAATATTCATATGACATTTTGATCTCTTTTTCAGTTCAAATTGGAGGAAAGAGTGAAGGGAAAACTATGGTAAAAGAAAATATCTCTTTTTGTGAAATTGAAATGATATAGTTCTAATATAAACTATTTTCTGAAAATTAAGAGAATTCATAAAATAAAACTTCTAATAGAAAATCAGAAAAGGTCACAAAGTTCTTTGTGCATGTATGTCCAAATCAATCTGAACTACATTATGATGTTAGTCTATAATCCATCGATAAGTGTATAACAAAAAAGGAAATAAGAAAGGCATAAAAAAAGAAAAGCAAATGTTTCATAAATACATTAAATGTATTCTCACTAATAAAAATGGAAACATAAAGTACTCTGGCAATGAAATAATACTTTTCCTATTAGACAGAAAATGTAATGAAGACTGGGGAATATTCATTAAGTGTTTGAAAGAACATAAATTGATACTTCATGTTAAGAAATTTGATATGGCATCCACATAATTTTAACTGGATAATTTGTATGTTGGGAATTTATCTCACAAAAGCAAAGAGCCAGTACATAAGGCAATACTTATAAAATTATTTATTATACAGTTGTCTCAAAGAATAAATTCAGAATAATTCTATTTTTCATATCATCAATGGTTTTATAGACAAACAGACATGGTGCCCATACTAAAAAAAAATATAAGAAAACATTCAAAGCAAAAAACCAAGGTTCACAGATCTGGCAATAATATCAATGATCACTCATAAAAATTTTCCTTTTTCTGTTCTGATTGCAGTTTATCATGGGAAAATTCTATATGCCACTGACTTTCATTTATTTCTCTTAAAAATTAAATGTAATTTGACACATGTGTCTTAATTTCTGTAAAACTTTTTTCTCTACTGATATATATGTTGTAATACAATATTTGAAATAGAATGAGTATTATGTGGAAATATTTAAGATTACTATTACTGTACTACTACATAAAAGTTGGGAATTTTATCCAATTAAAGCAAATTTATTTACTATTTAAACTCTGTCCACCCATGAAGATTTAACTTCTGTTCTTTCTAGAAATGGATAAAATATCATATTATAAACTAGAATTTAAACTTCGATATTTATTTTCAAATTGTTCACTCTTCCCAAATATTATAGAGAAACTTTTTTTTCTTTCTAATTTATGCTCCCTCTGTACTAGTCAAGGTTCTGCAGAGAAACACAACCAATAAGCTCTGGATTCACAGATAGATGATTGATAGATAGATAGATAGATTGATAGATGATAGATAGATAGATAGATAGATAGATAGATAGATAGATAGATGACAGATAGATTTTACATGATGGACAAAAGGAGATTTATTATGGGCAATTGGTTCACACAGTTTTGGAGGCTGAGAAGTTCCAGGAGCTGCCATTTGCATGCTAGACTCCCGGACAAGCAGGTGGTACAATCCAGTCTGAATACCAAGGCCTGAAAACCAGGGCAGCTGATGGTGTAAGTGCTGTTTGAAGACAGGAGTAAACTAGTGCCCCAGCTCCAGCAGTCAGGCAGAAAAGAGCCAAATCCACTTTCCTTCCACCGTGTTCTATGCAGACCCTGAACAGATTGGACGGTATCTACCCACAATTGGCTGAGCCAATCTGATCTCCTGAGTCCACTGGTGCAAATGCTAATCTCATATAGAAACACCCAGACACACCCAGCTCTGAGTCCCCCCAGACAGTCAAGTTGATACATAAAATTAACCACCATTCTGTGTTTATACTAGTATTTACATATTAATTCTATTTAGATTCCTTATGCTTTTGACACCCTTAACATTCTGTCAAATTTCTCTTTTTTCCTGCTTGTACTCCTCCAATCAGTGCTGAGTGACATTTCTCAAAATTTAAGTCAGAGCCAGGCGTGGTGGTCCACACTTGTAATCTCAGCTACTTGGGGGACTGAGGAAGGAGGATTTTCTGTTGAGGAGTTTGTGTGAGGGCAGCCTGGCCACACCATGAGACACCTCTCAATCCCCTCTTCCATTCCCTCATCCTGCTCCTCCCCTGTGGCCTCTTTGACATTTCTCACATGCTGCTGACTCTTGCTGGACTCAGCACTTGTTTTTCCACCACTTACAATGCCACAGTTCCCAATACGGTCATGTGGCTTCTTTCTCAACAAACTTCCTGCCCTTGATGAGTCTTGCCTGAAACAATTAATAACATCATAAATTGATATAAAGCCATGATATTCTATTTCTGCAATTCTTTTCGTATTAATGAGTCGTCATTCTCTCTTGCCCTTTCCTCCCTCCCCTATGCTGTGAGCAATATTAGGGACTGTTGAATTGTATTTTATTTACTTAATGTTCTGTAATTTATTTTCAGCTTTAATTTCCCTAGCACAACTCCCTAAATTTTGTTCCTTCTACTTTTCTACTTTTGACAGGCCTTTCTCTGAATGTGAACACTGGAAGAACGCCTTGATTTATAGCACAGAAACAACAACAACAAAAAGATGGACCAGGCTCCAGTTGCACCTTTCCTGTGCAGTGACTGCCATCAGTCATTCCCCAAGAACCTCGATTGATGGCAGTGACACATGGTGCCCAAGAGCCACTTTTTTTTGCCCTGTAGTTATTTTTTATTATTGGTGCATTGTAATCAGACATCTTGACGAAGTTCAGGGTGATAGAGGCAGACATGCACACAAGACTGTAGAGCCCTTCCCCAGTTTCCATCCTATTTCCTCTCCCGCCCCTCCTTCCCATGCTCAGCACAGTGATTGACTTTGATAACTTTGTGTATGTACATCATGTCCATTGAGGTATTTCCCTCTCCCCCCCATCTCCCCTCAGGTTGCCTCCTTCACTCATTAAGGTTTCTCTTCCTTTGTCTGGAGTTCCTATGTCCCATTTTCTCCCTCGCTTCCGCATATTAGGGAGAACATCTTACTTTTCACTTTTTGTGACTAATCTCACTTAGCATAATGTTCTATAGTTCCATTCATTTCCCTGAAAATGACATAATTTTGTTCTTCTTTATGGCTGAGTAAAATTCCATTGTGTACATATCCCATAGTTTTGTAATCCATTCATCTGTTAATGGACATCTCGGCTGGTTCTATAGCTTGACAAATGTGAATTATGCAGCTATAAACATGGATATGCATGCATTACTCTGGTACTTTGGTTTCCATTCTTTTGGGTAAATACCCAGGAGTGCCATACCTCAGTCATATGGTAGGTTCATTCCCATTTTTCTGGGGTTCCTCCACACTGTTTTCCAAAGTGGTTGCACTAATTTGCAATCCCACCAACAATGTATTAGAGTTCCTACTTCTCCACATCCTCTCCAGCATTTGTTGTTGTTTGTATTTTTAATGATTGCCATTCTAATTGGGGTTAGGTGAAATCTCAGGGTAGTTTTGATTTGCATCTCTCTGATCGCTAATGATGTTGAACATTTTTTCATACATTTATTGGCCATATGTATTTCTTCTTTTGTCAAGTGTCTATTTATTTCACTTGCCCATTTTTTGATTGAGTTATTTGTTTTTTTGGCAGTGAGTTTCTTGAGTTCTCTGAAGATTCTAGATTTCAATCCTCTATCACAGGAGTAGTTGGCAATTTTTTCTCCCATTCTGTCTGCTCTCTGTTGAGGTTCTTGATAGTTTCCTTTGAACATATCCCATTGCTACCAGGAAACCACTCATAGTTTTTAAGAGCTTTTTGTGACTTATTTATTTATAGAAATTGTGTGTGTATTAAGAATAAGATCTACTTTTGTAGAAAATTTCAACTATACAATATATTATTATTTTCTGTAATCACCATCATCTACATTAGGCCTCCAAAACTGATTCATCTTATAACTGAAAATTTTCACCTTTTACCAATATCTACCTATTCCCTTCATCCTTCTACTCTATTTCTATGAGTTCAATATGTGATATTTCACATGTGAGATCATGTGGCATTTTTCTTTGTCCACATGTTTAAAAAAAGGGTTTGTAAGTGTCTCAATCTGGAAGTACAATTTTCTATACATATCACCCATTTTCAGTGTTTTCATGTATTCCAGCGTGATTTCTGCAATACAGAATTTAGAATAAGGTCATTGTTTTTTCCTGTAGGAAATCATGTTCAAGCTATTTGTTTTGGGATTGTACTAAATTTCTATGCTGACTGGGGGACAATTGACATCCACAAATAAGGGATATCTATCCTTTAGTGGCTACTTCCAAGAATGTACTAAAGTTTTTCTCATATTGGTTTTATATATGTCTTGTTTGCTTACTCCAAATGATGTATCTTATTTTTTTTCTGTTGTGAATGGAATTTTCTTTTCCATTATATCTTCTAACTGGTTACTGTGTGTATAGTCATTGATTTTGGATATCAATTTTTTATTCTACTTTTAGTAGACTCTTCATTTTTTGAATTTTTTTTTGATCAGCGATTGGATTTTTCAGATGTTTTATATAATCTTCCAATAGAAGTAGGTCTACATTTTCTTTTCCAATTGTTTTACTTCTTGATATTTTCTTTCATCAAAAATCACATTGGACCAAACTTCTAAAACAATATAAAGAGTAATGAAAATAGTGAGTATTTCAGTCTTGTTCCATGACTTTAATGTGAATTTCTGTTCCTAGTGTTTATCAAATAAGTTAGATGCTGACATAAGGAATGACCGGCCCAGATTTTACTGGATGTTTTTAAAAGGAAAGCATATTGAATTTTGTCAAGGGACTTTAATATTGAAGTCATTCATGTAGTTAGTTATATAATTTTTTCTTCAAATGAAAAACATATTTTAGAATTCAATAGACATTGGGGATGGAAAATTATATATTTTGGCTCCAAAATTATGGGAAATAGAATGAAGGAGGGCAAAATATTGAAAAAATAATGTCAGAGAAATTTCTTTACATAAGAATAATTATTCTGCATATATAGGAAGAACAAAAAATCCTAGAAAGGGTAAAATAGAAACCCACCTTTAAATATCATTGAGATACTATAGAATTTCAAACAAAATGGTAGTGAAGATGGAAATTTTATTATTTATCCTATTTATGAAGTGAAAACGAAATGAAATAACATTGCATAATCTCGAAGTGATGGAATTAAAGGTGTGATAATGATCAAGGGTTGGAAAAGATGTGGAATGATGAAAACATGTATACAGTATTGAAAGTTTAAATTATTACAGACATAATTTGGAAAACTAGTATTTCCTGACAGAGAGAT
Organism: Glis glis; assembly: GCA_004027185.1. Taxonomy (NCBI): domain Eukaryota; kingdom Metazoa; phylum Chordata; class Mammalia; order Rodentia; family Gliridae; genus Glis; species Glis glis. The sequence continues at coordinate 17,319 of PVJS01039443.1, forward strand.
ACTCTTTGATACAGAATGTGTCCAGATATAGCACTTGTGGGACTTTGTGCACATATGCATGGAGAGATTTAACAATGATAGAAGAAACAGTGCTTGCATTTGGAAAAAATAGAAATCTCTCTAAGGAGTAGAATTTAAATATCTCTAAGGAGTAGAATTCACTGCTATTAATATAGTATAACATAGTGAGATACAACACACACCAGTGAAAAAGAATGAAATATAGCTATAATATATACAAATACATGTATAAACCCTTAAAATAGATTCAGGAAATGGAGCAAATCACAAAAGAATATATACAATATAGTATTTTTATATGATACTGACAAACAGGCAATAATTCAACAATGTTTTATTTGGAATGGAAAACATTTAAAAAAAAGAACAAGGGTCCGGGCATGGTGGCGCACGCTTGTAATCCCAATACTTTGGGAGGCAGAGACCAGAGGATCCGGGTTCGCGGCTAGCCTCAGATATCTTGCTCTCTCTCTCTCCCTGTCTCTCTCTCTCTCTCTCTCTCTTTCTCTCTCTCCTTCATGAGGCCCTCCACAACTTTTTGAGACCCCGTTTCAAAATAAAGTATAAAAAATAGGGCCGGGGGCATAGCGCAGAGGTAGAACGCCTCTGCGTTCAATCCCCAGTACCGCAAAAAAAAAAAAAAAAAAAGAACAAGGAGATTATTAACACAAAATTGAGAACAAATCTTCCCTCTGCAGAACTATAGGCAGCAAAATGTGTTTGGGAAAGTGTATAAAGAGACTTCAACTGTACTGGTTAAGCAAGATGTGAAACAAGGGTGCTTACATAATGTGAATTCCTTAAATAGTATATGGAAATTTTATTATTTAATTTATTATAGAGGAAGTCAGTAAATTGAGATAATTCTTGAGGGCCTATTGGATAATGGCTGAGATGGCTATAATCTGGCATCTATTGCAACAGTTGGCTTGTATACAGTACATTTAAACTGGTAAACGTTTGGTCAGAATCATATAGTTGATGAATTGTTAATCATTTGCATTTGCTCCTGACAGAAGTTTAGCTATACCTTAATTTGATTAAAAATCTATTTGTTAGGGAAACATGAAAGATAGGCCATAATTGAGAATTATATAGGCTAAAATGGCTTCAATTAAATGTTCCTTAGTCAGAAGGGTGTTGTTTCTGATATTATGTGCTTGCTGAATTCCTCTCAAACCACAAGATTTTGACTGACATACAATTCCTATACCTCGAAAACTCTACATTCACAAGATGTGATAGTGTTGTACAAGGTGCGAGAAACAGAAATTCCAAGACCACCAACTCAGTTAAGGCGAGGCTTTTAATACCGCGGGGCTACCGTCCACCAGCACAGGCTAGAACGGCAGCCCCTTGTGTAGCTTACATCTCTCTTTTTATAGAACAAGCTGGGGTTACAGACACAGATTTTTGCAGTTTGGGTTCGAATTAGCCAACCACAGAAAGCTTTCCCTTATTTAGAAGTAAAATGATTAATTTAGGGTAGGGGGTTAGACACAGGGGTGGGGGTTGGTTTTTAGGGCTCTGTCCGGAGCGGAGGTCAGGGCAGGAACTGA
>PVJS01039444.1:0-18897 GCA_004027185.1 Glis glis
AGAGAGAGAGAGAGAGAAAGAAAGAGAGAGAGAGAGAAAGAAAGAAAGAAAGAAAGAAAGAAAGAAAGAAAGAAAGAAAGAAAGAAAAGAAAGAGAGAGGGGGAGAAGGAAGGGAGGAAGAAGGAAGGAAGGAAGGAAGGAAGGAAGGAAGGAAGGAAGGAAGGAAGGGAGAGGGGGGAAGGAAGGGTGGGATGTTTACCAAGCCCCTTCTTCTTGGTGAGCCCTGCATTTCAATTTCTGCCGGTCTAGCAATGAGCTGGCTAAGTCTCTGCTTCACTTTTTAATCCCTTCAGCTACTCTTTTCTGCTGAGTTTTTTGAATCGGCCCTCAAGGATGTGGAGGTAAGGAGCCAGTAATTATTGCAAAGGGCAATTGCAATTCAACTGTGAGACTCATTTATCCACAATTTACTTTCTCTGGGACATTGGCGCCTCAGGTAATCCTGAACCCAAGTCTCATCCCGGGGCAGTGTGGCTGCCACAGACTCTCAGCAACCACATTTTGTTCTCTGTGATTTGTGGTGTGAATTGGCAAATTCCCTGAGGGTAAGAAACCAAACATAAAGCTCACCTCAAGACATTTCCCTTCTCCCCAGAATCTTGGTTCCTTCTTTTTCAACTCCTTTGGCTGCCTGCCACGACCTTCACAGAGATGTTGATGGTATTTTATCCAACTTTTCTAGTTGGTTTCAGCAGGATTGTTGATCTGCTAACAAGCCATCCCAAAGATGATAGAAGCGGAATCTTCATTTTTAAAGGTGGATCAAGTATTTTTTTTTTTTGCAGTACCGGGGATTGAACACAGGGGCGTTCTACCTCCGCGCTACGCCCCCGGCCCTATTTTTTATACTTTATTTTGAAACCGGGTCTCACGAAGTTGCGGAGGCTGGCCGCGAACCCGGATCCTCCGGTCTCCGCCTCCCAAAGTACTGGGATTACAAGCATGCGCCACCACGCCCAGCTTGGATCAAGTATTTGAAAATGAAGCCAGGCATGGTGGTGCATGCCTGTAATCCTAGTACTTGAAAGGCTGAGACAGGAAGATCACAGGTTTGAGGCCAGCCTCAGCAACTTAGTGAGACTCTCAGCAACCTAGTGAGACCCTGTTTCTAAATAAGTAAGTAAGTAAATAAATAAAAAAATAAATAAATAGATAAATAAATAAATAAATAGCTGGGGTTGTAGCTCATAAGTAGAATGCCCAGTACTACACACAAAAAAAGAAAAATTGAAAATGAGCAAATAAGCCACAACCAATTGTAGCAAAACATCCAAGCCCAGAGAGTTTTGCTAAAGATGTCCAGCAAGTGACTAAGGAAGAATTAATGCCAACTCTACACAGTCTTCCAGAAATATAGGGGAGGAAACACTTCCTAACCCATTTTAGTCAACAAGAATTATATTTTGTAGGTGAATAGAATAAAGTGTGGCTATAAAACAGTTTGACAAATATGTGTGAGGGCTCAACACACAAAAAAAATGCAAATGAGAAACACTGGCCAGGTGAAAGACAATAAGAAATGAAGGATTTCTGCCCACTAGGGAGTGCACGTCCTATCTAAAAAGAGGACAGACAGCTGAGTCTTTGTTTTTATCTGTATTTTTATGTGCATGTGTATATTGTGTCGTATGTTGTCTGCATGTATGCTTATGTCTATACCTGTGCTTGTATATTGTCTACATGCTGCCAAATTGATTTAGAAATATATGAGCATTCATAAATTAAGAGAGCTGGGTATGGTGGTACACACCTGTAATCCTAGCTACTAGGGAGGCTGAGGCAGGAGGATCACAAGTTCTAGGCCAACATGGGCAATTTAACAAGACCCTTTGAAATACAAAGGGCTGGGGGCGTAGCTCACCTGGGTTCAATCCCCAGTACAAAAAAATAAATAAATAAAAAGAAAGCAAGAACAATTGCTTCTCGGCTATGAGTCTTATCAGCCAACTTTTTTCATAAAGTGCCAGGGAATAATTATGTTAGGCTTTGTGGACCCTATAGTCTCAGTCACAACTACTCAGTTCTGCCTTTGTAGTGAAAAAAAAAAAAACCCAGTCATAGTAAGTAAACCAATAGTTACATCTGTATGACAATAAAGCTTTATTTACAAAAATAAGTGGTGGCTACATTCGCAAGGGACCTTGGCTTCTTGTTTTCTTTGTGCCATCTATGCCTGTTTTCAGGATCATAAAATGAGTAGTGTTTCCATTCCTCTTTTTCTAGAAGAGATTGTGTTGAATTGCTGTTCAGCTTTCCTTAGAAGTTTGACAGAAACCTCAAGGCTTAGAGGTTTCTTTTTTATGAAGTTTTTAAATTATTAACTGAATTTATTTCATGCCTATAGGACTATTCACATGACCTATTTTGAGAGAGTTTGTGCCTTTGGAAGAATCAGCCATTTCACCCAAGTTGTCAGTTTACCGTGAGTAGTCCTTCATAGTGTTCTCTTATTTTCCTTTTGATGTCTGCAGAGTCTGTCTCGATCTCTCCTGCTTCATTCCTGATACTGGTAATTGGTGTTTTTTAAGTCTATTTTATTTTCTCAGTAAATCTTTGGTAGAGGTTTCATCAGTTTCATTGATCTTTCCTAAGAACCGGATTTTAGCTTCATTTATCTGTACCTATTTCGGAGTCACTTTTTTTTTTTCTGGTACTGGGGATTGAACCCAGAGGCATTCTACCTCTGAGCTACACCCTGGATCCTTTTTTACTCGTTAATTTTTTGTTTGTTTGGAAACAGAGTCTTGTTAAGTTGCTGAGAGTCTCGTTAAGTTGCTAAGACTGGTCTCGGAACCTACAATTCTCCTGTCTCAGCCTCTCACATTCAAGGATTATAGGTGTGCACCACCATGCCCCACTTGGGGGGGGTCACACGTTTAAAATTCATCATGCCTATCTCTTCATGGTAGGTCTTCTAGTGACAGAGTCTCTTAATTTTCCTTAATCTGAAAAAGTCTTGTTTTTCCTTGCATTCCTGAGAGATACTTTAGCTGGATATAGAATTGTGAGTTGACCATTCCTTTCTTGCAGCACATTAAAAATAGCAGAATGCCCCTGGGTTCAATTCCCGGTACCACAAAATAAATAAATAAATAAATAAATAAATAAATAAATAAATAAATAAAAATATGATGTAATCTCCTTCTGGCCTCCATCATTTCCAATGAGAAGTTATAGCTATGGCATTCATTCTTTCTATATATATATCTATCTATCTCTATCTCTATCTCTTTCTCTCCTCTCTCTCAGCTTTGAAGATTTTTTTCTTGGTGTTTACTTTTCTGGAGTTTGTGTATTAGGTGTGTTGGCAGAGATTTCTCTGGTGTGGATTCCTGTGGGCAGTGGGCTGGAATTGGTCCACAGGCCACAGCTTTCCAAACCCTACCAGATGATTGATGCTACATGAAAAACCAGGCCCAGTATTGCCAGACTTTCTGATTTTACAAAACAAAACGGGAAATCTGGAGGATTTTATAATTTCAACTTGCCCAACATTTTAACACTCTCAGTAAATTCTAACTTTTTGGCAACCACAATACTAGACTTAAAAAAAATGAAAACAAGGAGAAAAATAACCTTCATGGCCCCATGGAATATAGAACAAATTTCGATCTTAAATATGATACTCTTAGCCGGGCGTGGTGGCACACACTTGTAATCCCAGTACTCGGGAGGCTGAGACAGGAGGATCCAGGTTCGCGGCCAGCCTCAGCAACTTAGCAAGGCCTTCAGCAACTTAGTGAGACCCTGTTTCAAAATAATGAATAAAAAATAGGCCTGGGGGTATAGCTTGGAGGTAGAATGCACCTGGGTTCTATCCCCAGTATTGCAAAAAAAAAAAAAGAAAAATATATGATACTCTTTAAAACTATAAACTGTTTTCTCTTTCATTTAGTACACTCCCTTTTTTTCTTCTTTTTTCCTTGGATTTAATTTTGACTCAAAGATAAAGATCCATGTGATGGTGCATGCCTATAATGCCAGTACTTGGAAGGCTGAGACAGGAGGATCACAGGTTCAAGACCAGCCTCAGCAACTTAGTGAGACTCTTAGTAACCTAGCAAAACCCTGTTTCAAAACAAACAAAAAATAAAAAAGGCTGGGAGTGGGGGGGGTAGCTTGGAGGTAGAATGCCTCTGGGTTCAATTCCCAGTGCCACACACACACACACAAAAGAAAATTCATACTTTCTTTTAACTTTGATGTTTCTGGTATGCCTTTTCCCATTCTTTCATTTTCAACTTTTATGAGTCACTTTGTTTTAAACATGTCTCTTTTTCTCAGCTTATGGCTAGTCTGATTTTGCTTTGTAATCCAGTCATGTATTTAAATGATGGTATTTAGCCCATTTACAGTAATTGGCATGCTAGATATGCTTAATCTTAATTTGCTTCCTCTCTGCTGAATGAATGGGCTTTTATGCGCGGCTTCTGAAAGCAGAGAAGCAGTGATTATAGAAAAGGCACATTGCGGCAGAGATTTGGAATAAGTGTGTAGTAGACTGATAGGGGTAATACGTTTAATAATCCCTGGAATGTATAACTTCTGGTATACTAAATATTTAAAAGATCATTGTCTTTTAGGCACAGTGAAATCATAGATTCCTTTCAAAGAAAACCATTGAAGAATAAAATAATCACACATCCCTTCTTCCCTTCTGTTTCTAGCACCCAAAGGAGCCACAAAGCAATTAGAATGGTGGGGGTCTATGTCTCCCTGGACCGAGGGACACCTCCCCGCTCCTGGCTGCTGGCTCTCACTTCAAGGAGTGGAGGAGCTCAGGCATGTGACATCTGGGCCTGACGCTGCTGCCCAGAGCAATTGGAAAAACCTTCTCCGCTTCTGCAGTCCTGAAACTCAAGCTGCCAAAAGGCAGAAAGGAACCAAGAGAAAACCGGCAACTCATCTCAGGCCGTCTTCTTGGTTCTAAAAGGAGAAGGTTAGAAAGGGGGAGCCATATCACCCCTCAGTCAGTAGCCCCTCTCCTATGTTGGGGACCCTGAATTTACTTCCTTCTACTCTTGTGCTTTTCAGGTCCCACATTTTGACTGAAAGAGGCAGGGATGGAGAGTGAGGGAGAGGGAGACTGGCAGGAAAAACAGAGAAGGACCAGGAACGCAGCGCGTCTCTTTGGCATGATGGGATGATGGGCCTCCAGGTGAGCTCACACCTGGGATGGAAAGAAGCAGAGCTTTGCCTTCCCCTGAGACCGAAGGGGAAGAAGGACCAGGTCACCCCGATCCCAGCCAACCCCAGCCGGCAAGGGTGCGGGCTTGTGTTTTCTCAACCTTGAGGGCTCGCTGTGTTCCGTACAACACAGAGAGGGCGAACCCAGTTACCTGATCCCCAGTGGGTTCCCCTAAAGGTTCCCATTAGGATTCTCACACCAACTAGAAGTCAGTGACTCAACGTTTCGTTTTTCCAAAGTCCTTACTGGGCCCCTACGCGTGTGTGCTCTGATGAGCAGAAGATAGGATGCGAAATCGGAGAGACTCGAAGTTGAACCTCATCTCTGCCGTCGAGTAGCGATTTGACCTTGAACAGGGCTCTGAAGGATAAAGTGAGATAGGCAGAGTCCCTGCTGTCGCACTGTGTCAGGGCATGCCAGAGAAACAGAATCCGTAGGAGGTGTGCAGAGAGACTGGTTTTAAGGAACTGGCTCACACAGTGGTGGCGGCTTGGTGAGCCCATTATCTGTCGGGGAAAGCCGGCAGGCTGGACCCTCATAGAAGAGATGCAGTTCCCACCCAAAGCAGTCTGCTTATGAACAAGGAAATGGCGAGCTTATAGACTAAGGCAAAGGCGTTTGCTGGAGAGTTTCCTCCTGCTCAGGGTGGTTGATTCTCTGTTCCCTTCAGGCCTGCAACTGATAGGTTACAGCCCACCCCTCTGATGGAAGGCAATCTGCTTTAATCAAAGCCCACTGAATGGATTTAAATGTAAATGACATCCAAACACACCCTCGCGGAAACATCTAGAACAATTTTTGATCAAGTATCTGGGCAGTGTGGCCATAAAATCTACCCATAAAATCTACCATTACAATGACTAACACACCCTCAAGATCCATATAGTTCTCCCTCCCTTATTTTCCTGATTGTGTGTGTGTGTGTGTGTGTGTGTGTGTTATTTACTGGGGATTGAACCCAAGAGCATTCTACCACCAAGCTGCACCCCCAGCCCTTTTGTATGTTATTTGTTGTTTTGAAACAAGGTCTCGCTAGATTGCTGAGCGTCATGCTAAGTTGCTGAGGTGGGTCACACCTGCGATCCTCCTGTCTCAGCCTCCAAAGTACTGGGATTACAGGCAATGTGATTACGGCACCCAGCTTCCCTGATTCTTGAACCATTAACTCTTGTTTCTCCCAGCTACCTTAACTTTTCCTCTGTCCCTGGCCCTTCGGTCATGGGATGTCTTCGTCACTACTGAGTGAGGATCACCTTCCAGAATGCTCGCTCACGTAATCTTCTGCACGTGCGTCAGGACTCAAGTCTGCGGCTGTCTTGGCGATCCTTCCATCCTCCCCGGTGCCTTCCTCCACCTGGTTCTGCTGGCCCAGGCACTCAGCAAACACTCCCCCCTACCCACGGCCACCTGCCTCGAATTACCTACAGTCCCTCCCTCGGTAGAGTTTGTCCCCATCACAGGAGATTAAGGATGATTATAAATAAAAATAACCATGAGCAGTCAATAGCGAAGTTTGGATTTAAATTCTTCTTGACCATCCCCCATTTCAAAGACTCACATTTCTCTTACATTTGGCATCCTGCTCTGAACCAGTGGGGTCCCCTCTGGGTTCCTTTGTCCTTGCTCTTCCCCCTCTTTCAGCCAAGTCAGCCAAGTTTATTTTGCAAAGCTCAGGCCATTTTTCCAACAGATGTGAAGTGAATGGGGATTCTCTCTATGCCATCTGTGGCTCACTGACCAGCTAACCGAAAAAAAAAAAAAGAGTTTTGGGCACAGGAAAGAAAGTTTTGTCAAAGCTTGAAAACATGCAAAGATTTATATGTGCAAATTAATCTCTCTAAAAGATAAATGTGATGGCCATATTTACAAATGAGAGAACCAGAGAAGGAAGAACCTTTCTTGAATACACAAGTACAGACCTCTACACTGGGGAGAGGGAAGGCTCCCCAGAAATAAAGACGGCACAGCCACCAGACAACGGAGTTGGAGAAAATGCAGAAAATACCTTCAACTATCAACCAACGCATAGCTGAAAGCGGCTAAAGAGTAACAAGCACTATTGATCAGATAAGACACCCAGAATGATATCAGAAGCACTTCATTCTCTTTTCAAGGTATCTACTTTCTACCCAAGTTAAATCCCCCAATTAAATCCCCAACCATTGTTTTTTTTTTTTTTTGGTACTGGGGATTGAACCCAAGGGCATTATACTTCCAAGATACATCTCCAGCCCCGTTATTTGTTTATTTATTCATTCATTAATTCATTTTGGAACAAGGTCTTGCTAAGCTGCTGAGGGTCTCACTAAGTTGCTGGGACTGGCTTTGAACCTGTGATCCTCCTGCCTCAGCCTCCCAAGTACTGGGATTACAGGCATGAGCCTCCATGCCCCACTCTTCATTCTTAAAAATTTCCCAAAGCACTCCAACCGGTGCCATCACTTTCTTCTCCAAACTCTTAGAGAAGTGTGTTGTCATGACCTTCGTTATGTACTGGGTTGGGCTGTCCAGTGAACTGCTACAGCTTTGCTCTGCACCCAGTTAGATTTTTCTATGCTTTATGTCTCATTTTTCTTATAAGACGGCAAGGTTCTTGAGGGCCGAATCCTTGGCTCACTTCCCTGTGTCCCTCAGAACATAAGAGGTGACTTCAGTTCTCACTCAATGAATATGAGTTGACTTGTGAGATGTGTTTCTACTTTACCCACATTACCAGGAAACAACTTGGAAGCAGCCACATGGTCACTCAGCAGAGGGGACATTAACGACAACCTTATCCGCAGGTGGCATTTGCTGCGTGCTTATCCCATGCCAAGTTCTGAGCACTTGTATTTCAATTCACATAATACTTCAGTAACATAGCCAGAAAATGGATACTACTACTATTCCCATTTTTCAGGTAAAGAAACTGAGGCACAGGGAACCCAGTTTTGTAGCTGATTAAGTGACAGAGCCATTTTTTTTTTTTTTTTTTTGCGGTACCGGGGATTGAACCCAGGGGCATTCTACCTCCACGCTACACCCCCGACCCTATTTTTTTATACTTTATTTTGAAACCGGGTCTCACGAAGTTGCGGAGGGCCTCACTAGGTAGAGAGAGAGAGAGAGAGAGAGACAGAGACAGAGAGAGAGAGAGAGAGAGCGCTGAGGCTGGCCGCGAACCCGGATGCTCCGGTTTCCATCTCCCAAAGTACTGGGATTACAAGCGTGCACCACCACGCCCGGCTACAGAGCCAGTTTTTTAACCCAAGCCAACTGGCTCTAGAGCCTGAGCTCCTAACCATTATGTTCTGTTTAAAGATGATGTTTTAAAGTCCCAAGAAATGGAAAAGCCCACTCAAGAACTGTTCAAAACTATTTTGTGTGCTTAGCACAGAGAACTATACCAGTTAATGTGTCCAGTTTTAGCAACTTGGATTGCTATATACACAGTAAAGTCTAAACAACTCCATTTACCATTTGTAGCCCTTAAAGATTTTTCCCATTCTAGCCTAGAATTCTCCCTACTATTTTCTTTCCTATGCTAAGCAACTCACAGTGCCCCAAACATTTCCCACACTTTCCCCCTTGTGCAACTCTTCTTAGTGCTGGCCGGTCCCTGTACCCTAGAGCCATCTGTCAAAGTTGTGCCAACTTTTCAAGACCCAGTTTAGATCTGCCTTATTAAAGAATCTCACTCCTCTCTTTTTCTTCCCCGTCAGAACTTGTCTCCTTCTCCCTCAAACAGATGTCAACAATAATGTCACCATTAATGACCTGCTTTCAGATAAGCCTCCTTGCCCTGGTGAGAAGGGCTGGTAAGAATTACCTTAACAAGCCAGTCATGATGGCTTGAGAGGCTGAGACCGGAGGATCCGGGTTCGCGGCCAGCCTCAGCTACTTAGTGAGGCCCTCTGCAACTTAGTGAGACCCTGTTTCAAATTAAAGATTAAAAATAGGGCTTGGGGTGTAACTCGGAGGTAGAATGCCCGCTGGGTTCAATCCCCAGTACCATAAAAAAAAAAGAAAGAAAAGAATTACCTTAACAACATTCCATCCATGAACATAGTATGTCCTTCTATTTATATAGGGTATCATTAATTTCTCTTGATAATTGTAGGATACTGAGTTGTACCTCTCCCCCAAAGATATGTCCACCCAAAACCTATAAAGCTGATTGTGATAGTCAATCTAGGTTGTCAACTTGACCTGATCATGACACACCCAAGATTATGTGATTTTGGGTGTGTAACAGCAGATTAAACAGAAAGCCCTGCCCTGAATGTAGGCAGCAGGATTCTGATAGGTGTGGACTTAGATAAAAGAGGGAGAAGCCGCGTAGAGTGCGTGCCACTCTTTCTGAGGAAAACGCATCTGTTCTCGCCTGAGATCGTCGGCCACCGGCTTCGCCTTTCTCTGAAGAGCTTCTTGATCTTCTCGGCCTCCAGCTCTTGGAACTGAAACTTCACCATCATTTCTCTGAAGAGCTTCCTGATCTTCACGTCTTGAACTGGTACTGAATTAGTGGTTGCTCCGATCCTAAGACTCCAGCTCTTAGACCGTTCGACCAGCTAGCTACTGGTTCCTCTGACTCTCCACGTGCAGTCAGAACCTGGGACTACATTGCTTCAAACTGTAAGCCCATCTGATAAATCCCTTTTTTCAAATATACTCATTCTGTGTATTCTGTTAATCTAGAGAACCCTGTCCAATACACTGGTTGTCACACATACACCACCACCTGTCCTACTTACATCTTAACTGAAATGAAGCAAGCATTCCTTATGTAGGTCCATGGGGGTTTGAACTCCATGGGAGTGTTTCATACTTATAAATAATGCTATAAAATTATGAAGGATTATTATAAAAATAATCCCAAACCCATTCTTTTATTTTTTAAAAAATGTCATCCCATTCAGTACTTTATTATTAGTAACAAATCACTGATGACACATCTTATAACTAGTTGGACAACTCAGAATGTGTTAACAGCAGGGCCAAACGCTGCTGGACTGATGCCTCTTGTATCTTGAAAGACTGTGGAAGTCACAGGTTACATCTTATTCATTTAAAGACCCTAACTTGCAGGGCATGGTGGTGCACACCTGTAATCCTAGTACTTGGGAGGCTGAGACAGGAGAATCACAGGTTTGAGGCCACACTCAGCAATTTAGTAAGACCCTGTTTCAAAATAAAAAAAATAAAATAAAATGGTCTGGGAGTGTAGGCCACATGTAGAATGCCCCTGGGTTCAATCTCAGTACCCAAAAAACAAATAAAGGTCGTAACTCTGTGTTTCACTCATAGGAGGAACTTATTAACTGTGAAGAGCATTGACCTCAACTGAATGGAGGCTTCGTCAGACCTCCAGTAGAGAAGGGAATATACTGGGGAATCTGCAGTAGATGAAAAGCATCCACCATGCACGCCCCTGGAGGCAGGAAGTAGGTAGAGGGAATGACAACGGGGAGTGGAGAAAGTCCATCCCACCCTGTAAAGTGGGTGTATGGGCAACAAGACCGACAAATACATAAGCAGCATAAATACCCAGAAAGAGGAATGCAGTCATTCCAAGAGTATGCTGAAGAGGGAGAATGAACCGGTAAAGTAGGGGAAATGAGCTCCAAGACCACCAGAGAGAGGAGGCTGGTGGTTATGTCTGATAAGAAAACCCAGAAAGCAGTCTGGCAGGAGCCTCACCTGCACTCCACTGGCAGGAGGGGCTGGGATTGGCAGAGTCCTGCTCTAGACTTTGTTAAAGCTACTTTTAAGACTATGGTACTGTCAAAGCCCACCTGGTCCACTATGCAAGGGTGGCCCATCCCAGCTGGGACCACAGATTTTTCTCTTCCTATGTGGTTCTTTCTAGAGCACTCAAGGGTTGCACACACGTGAGGAAGGGAGGCTGGAGTACTTCTGAACTGTGGGTCACTGTCCACCTCTGGGCCTCTTGCACCGGTTTGATGGAGCATCTCTATGTGGAATGTGGAGACCCTTGGGAAAGACACTATAGACGATCATGGTGTGAAACGTGGAGACCCAGTTGGTCCCCTGCCACTTGGGAAAGGCATTGTTAAGGATAAGGTGCAGCAACTCCCATCACAGTACTGCTGCTGTTATTTTTGCCCTCACTGTGATCACGGGGGACTGGCCACCAGATCCCAGGTGGATAACGGAAGGTTGAGATCCAAGATGGCTTCCCTCCCAGCTGCAGTAATTGGTGATTAGTTGAAAAGGGAAGCTTTCTGCTAATAGGCTGTCTTCCTCAGAATATTTATAGCCACACTTTGTACATAAATCTCAGGAAAATGTCATTTTATATGAGAGATTCTTATTAACTTCTTCCTGCAAAATCATCTTAATGGACTGAGTGAATCAGCAGAATTCTGAAGAATTCTCAGATGATATAACCTAGCAGTGTTTCAGTCCAAATTTGAAATGTCTGTTCCTAAAGAATTAAACCATTCCACCAAGCAGCTTGGCAAATGGTCAGTTGCCTCTGTTCCTGGGGAGAAAAATTAACAGGCTAGTGGGAAAATTCTGCATGCATATTATGCCTGGAGAATCTAGAATTGCTGGCGTTTTTGTTTTTGGGTTTTTTTTTTTGTTTGGTTTGGTACTAGGAATTAAATCCAGGGCATTCTACCTCCCAGCTATGCCCCCAGCCGTATTTATTTATCATTTATTTATTTATTTATTTATTTATTTAATTTTCTGTACTGGGGATTGAACCCAGGGGCATTCTACCTCCAAGCTGCACCCCCGCCCTATTTTTTGTTCTTTATTTTGAAACAGGGACTCACTGAATTGCAGAGGGCCTCACTACATAGCTGAGGCTGGCCACGAACCCATGATCCTCCTGTCTCAGCCTCCCAAGTACTGGGATTACAAGCGTGTGCCACCACACCTGGCTTGCTTGCTTGCTTGCTTATTATTTATTTACTTATTTATTTATTTATTTACTTATTTATTATTTTGAGCAGGGTCTCACTAAGCTGCTGAGGGTCTTGCTAAGTTGCTGAGGCTGGCCTCAAACCTGTGATTATCCTGTCTCGGCCTCCCAAGTACTGGAATTATAGACATGCACCAGCCACCATGCCCGCCTTAGAATTGCTGTTTTTAAAGCAATTTCTTGAGCTAATTTTCTCCTGAGCATGTGTTTGTAACCCAATACTGCCAGTTGCATGCTCCGTTCCTTTTATGAGCATCAATCTCTACTATCACAAGTTGATTCCTTTTCGGTCAGAAATAATGAAATAGTGTGAATATATCCCAAATATCCTGGACTCACTACTTACTAGTTATTGCTGGTAGTTAAGAGCCAGGATCTCTCTGGACCACAGATTCTTCCTCTTCTAGAAAGGAGATAACTAGTTTTCCAGGAAAGATTGTTGAAGAGATCAAATGAGAAGGAAACACAAGGTCGATCTAGTGGCGCGAGTCTCCTGTAAAGTCTGAAGGGCAGCCACGTTGACTACAGCGCTGCTACTAGTGTTTCCCCTGGGATCACAGGAGACTGGCCACCAGATCCAGAGGGTCATGAAAATCCCTTTTCCCATAGAAATGTCATAATGCGGCATTTGACTTTTTAGCTTTGATTCTCAGAAATGTAATTCATTCCAACTAAAAAGCTTCTTGGATAACATATGTGTGAGCTATGTTTTTATTTATGAATATGTTCTTCTGCGTCACCTTCTCTTCATTCTTCTTTAAGGAATGAATTTTAACCCACAGCTGCATTCATTTTTTCCTTCTGAAATCACAAGATTGACATTTTTTTTCTTTCCTGTTGGATGGGCTCAGATCGGCCTGATTCAGAAAGCGTAAGAACATCATACCAAGAGATGACAGAGAAACTGAAAGGTTCTTATATATGTCAAAGTCAGTCTACACAATCTGTCTGTTTCTATTTTTTATTTCATCTTAGAGCTAATAAAATATATCCAGTGGCAATTCTATTAGCAAAAGACAATGCAAAACAACACCAGTAAACCTGCAGGGGAGTTGAAGTTTCCAGAGCCTGTGTGGATCGTCTAGGAGAGTCAGGTCCTACCTGTGCTCTGGATGCACTAACGCCCGTGTGCCTGGTGCACAGGATGCTTCATGTACTTGGAGGCTTTCAATACTGAGTAACAGATCTTGATGTGTGGGGTGGGGCAGGACTGGGCGCCACTAGATCTGCATTGTTTCCTTCTCCAACTCTTGATCCCATTAGATAAAGTGAAGATGCAATAACAGGAAAAAAAAAAGTATTTCTCAGGCCCTATAGACACACCTCAAGGAACTCTGACCCCCTTTAAAATCCTTCTGGAAAGATCCAGAGGTCACCGGGTAGTGTGGGTGCCACTAGATCTACCTTGTGTTTCCTTCTCCGACTCTTGATCCCATTAGATAAAGTGAAGATGCAATAACAGTAAAAAAAAAAAAAAAGTATTTCTCAGGCCCTACAGACACACCTCAAGGAACTTTGACCCCCTTTAAAATCCTTCTAGAAAGATCCAGAGGTCTCCAGGTAGTGTCTCCTGCTGTACCCCTACCAAGTGCTCTCAGTTCCTATGAAGGACTTGCTCCTCAGCCCTGCTACAAATAGACCCACCCAGCAACCCTCCAGACCCCTGAAATATCCTTTAATCATAGGGTAGATATTATATAATTGCCAAAATAGGACCTGGCTGAATTGTAGCATTTTTCAGCAACTTTTTAAGACAAGACAGTGAGGCTACTGCGATCTCAATTATGGCCAAACGAAGCTTAGAGGGCATAGGGAATTTGCCAAGGGTTTAGTATATTGAAATGTCAGTTGACTTGTAAAATTTTCAACGGATTTATTATCTGAGCATCAATATATAGTGGGAAAAGAGTGGACTTTGGAATTTTCAGTAGACTTCAGCACAAATTCTCATTCTTCCTCTTATGTACAACCTTCTACAAGTAGCCCGGAGGCTCAGACACCTAATCCTTAAAATGAACAAAGAATCATTTTATCGCAGTTATTGGAAGACCTATATATTTTAATATACTTTTATTGGTGCATTGTAGTCTCACATCCTACTGTGGTTCAGAGTGACAGGGACATACTTGCATATAGCACTGGCTGAGCTTCCTCCAGCTCCCTCCCCACCCCTTCCCCTTCCCCGTACATGCTACTGAGATTGGCACTTACAATTTCACATATGTGCGTAATGTCAATGGAAGTGTTTCCGTCATTAATTCTCCCTCCACCCCACTACCACCCTCCCTAGAACCCCACCATCGCTCCACTGGGGTCTCTCCTCCATTAGCTAAAGTCCCTCTTGTCTCCCTATAAAATATAATAAGTATCAGTGTATATATAATCTATAAGCATGCATAAAATCTGCACATATACATTGTAAGTATGTGTGTATAATCTAATACCAAGACTATCCCAAAGCAGATACCCATTAAATAGAAGTTCCCTTTGCCCATTTATAAGAAGCAATGAAAAGAGTCTACTGATAGCTCGTATTCAGCAGCTAGCTACACTTCCAAACCTTCCCGAAACTTTACAACATTAAGATATCCACCAAACGTCCTTGGATGCTTTCATTCTTCCCCCAAATTATTTACTTCTCTGTAGTTCAATAGTTCATTACACTGAGAGTGTCCCCGTTTTATCAATTATATTCTTCACCTCTTTAGAAGAGTTGAAAGAAACCATCATTATTTTACTTGAACTCCATTTTTGGTGGGGACCAAGTTGGAGACTATTTAGTATGTCTTTATAAAAAGAATAATTTGTGTATGATCACTAAAAAAAATAAATGCATCACAAAAATTCTCTCCTTGCCCCTGAACTCTGCATTTTCTAAGTAAAATAAACCCATTTGTGGCTCCGTATCTTCCTTTCACATTCATCAACAGACATTATTAAGAACATCATGGGTAATTACTTTTTTGTTCAAGTCTATTAGACATTAACAGCGAAGGAACAATTTGTCTTTTGTGACCAAATGTGATATCTAATCCATGTTTTGGCCCTCAAATGCAGGCATTTAAACTCTCCTGAATCAGTAGAAACCATAAAGTGACTTTTAAAGAAAAAGCCCCCCAAAAAAACAGTTCTTTCCACTACAAAATGACACTCCCCTCCTCTGGGTCAGATGGCATAATGCTTGGTGCAGAGTTGGCACGGAACATATTTTTGTTGATTGACTAAATGAGTGAACGAGGTCATCTACACATCCTAGTGAAGCACAGAAATGATGAACTTTCATGAAATCTGCTTTATGCTTCTTTCCTATAGATAGGGGAAGTAATTTCAACTAGAGCCAATAGTTATTTCAAGTTGTAATATTTCAGAAACCTGTTTTAATGAATAGATAGTGACAATATATAATGAACATATTGATCATCTTATACAAATAGATATTTTATTTATTTATTTATTTATTTATTTATTTATTTATTTTTGCGGTACTGGGGATGGAACCCAGGGGCATTCTACCTCCGAGCTACACCCCCAGCCCTAGTTTTTATTCTTTATTTTGAAACAGGGTCTCACTAAATTGCGGAGGGCCTCACTAAGTAGCTGAGGCTGGCCGTGAACCCCGATCCTCCGCTCTCAGCCTCCCAAGTACTGGGATTACAAGTGTGCGCCACCACGCCCGGCACAAATAGATATTTTAAAGTAGAAGAAACTGGGTGTGGTGGTGCATGCCTGTAATCCCAGTAATTGGGAGGCTGAGACAGGAGGATCTCAGGTTTGAGGACAGCCTCAGCAACATAATAAGACTCTCAGCAACCTAGAGAGACTCCGTTTCAAAACAAAAATTAAAATTAGGCTGAGGGTGTGGCTTAGAGGTAGAATGCCACTGGGTTCAATTCCCAGAATCACACACACACAAAATTAATTGATTAAATAAACAAATAAAGTAGAAGAAACATCTGCTATTTTAGTTTAAGTATTTTTCTAACATGTACTCTCTCATTTTCTCAAAATTAGAAAAAAATTGAGCCGGGCATGGTGGCACACGCTTGCTATCCCAGTACTTGGGAGGTTGAGACAGGAGGATTGCAGGTTCAAAGCCAGCCTCCACAACTTTAGCAAGGCTCTCAGCAACCTAGTGAGACTCTGTTTCCAAATAAGATATAAAATAGGGCTGGAGGTGTAGCTTGGAGGTAGAATGCCTCTGGGTTCAATCCCCAGTATCTGAAAAAGTTGTTTTTAAAAATTAAAAAAAAATTGGAAGAGAAATATCAGATAATTTTAACTGTGTGTGTGTGTGTGTGTGTGTGTGTGTGTTTTACTGGGGATTGAACCCAAGGGCATTCCACCTCTGAGCTACACCCCCAGCCCTATTTTATTTTTTTATTTTGAAACAGGGTCTCACTAAGTTGTGGAGGGCCTCACTAAGTAGCTGAGGCTGGCTGCGAACCTGCAGTCCTCCTGTCTCAGCCTCCCAAGTACTGGGATTACAGCTGTGCACCACCACGCCTGGCTTAATTTTTACTTCTGAGTAGGTGAACTAAGGGAAGTTGCATTGTGTCTATTCCTATCATGTTTAAACTGGGATGGATTTCTGTGCTGAGATATGAGAAGCAAATATTGGCCACTTTCTGCATGTAGCGCCAGCCCCTGCGCGGCTGCATCATCCTTGACAGAAAGAATCCACGGACTCGCTTGGATCCAACCCCCCTTGATCCTCTCGTTGAGCAATTGTTTTTCTGGAAACCTTTTCTCGGGAGGCTTTCCTTTGTCGCTTTAGCTCACAGTCTCCTGTGGAACTTGGTCCTCCAGCGTCGTTCTACTCTTTCCTCCCTGAAAAAGGCGGCAGTCCTCCGAGGTGTGATTCGGTCTCTCTACTGATGGTGGCTCTGGGGACAGAAGCAAGCATGGTGAGACATGGTTCACAATACCCGTGGCATCGGAGCACAAGGGTGCACTGGGGGAAGGAGGGGACTTAAGGGTCCTCCATACCTGGAATGGTGAATTTGCAATCAAGAGACCAAAATTCAGCCAGGCGTAGTGGCGCACGCTTGTCATCCCAGTACTCGGGAGGCTGAGACAGGAGGATCGCAGGTTCGCAGTCAGCCTCAGCTACTTAGTGAGGCCCTCCGCAACTTAGTGAGACTCTGTTTCAAAATAAAGGATAAAAAATAGGGCTGGGGGTCTAGCTTGGAGGTAGAATGCCCCTGGGTTCAATCCCCAGTTCCGCAAAAAAATAAATAAATAAATAAAATAGGGCTGGAGGTGTAGCTCAGAGGTAAAATGCTCCTTAGTTCAGTCCCCAGTACCAAAAAAAAAAAAGGAGAGACCAAAAGTCTAGATCCAGTTCTATCATTAACTGTGAGATCTTCCGCCTCTGTAATTAAACAAATATTCAAGGTTAAATGACCTCAAATAACAACCAGTCTGACTCAGAGGGGATGACCACTTTCTAGTGAAATAGGCTTAGATTTCTTGAGTTGAAATCTCTTGCTTTTATAGTTGTTTTTTTATAGTTGCAGACAACTAGAAAGGGGAGTAAAATGGTGTGGACCAGTCCTGGCCTCTATATTATTTCACTTCTTGGAGCCTCTGCGCCCTGCCTCTAAGGCCCAGCATCTTCACTTTGGTCCCCTCTGAAAAGATTGAGATTCTTGATGGGAAGACTCAAAGGATGGATTCTTTCAGCCCTAGTGTTTTTTGTCTTTGTTTTTGTCTTTGTTTTTGTTTTTGGTGGAACTGGGGATTGAACCCAGAGGCATTCTACCTCCGAACTCCACCCCAGCCCTACTTTTTATTTGTTATTTTGAAACAGGGTCTCGCTAAGTTGTGGAGGGCCTCACTAAGTAGCTGAGGTTGGCTGCGAACCCGGATCCTCTGGTCTCAGCCTCCCAAGTACTGGGATTACAAGCGTGTGCCACCACGCCTGGCTTCAGCTCTAGTGTTTTAATTCTGCTGATGGATCGATGCCAATCATTATTGGTAACTGCGGGAAGCCCAAGCCCACAGCTACCACTGTGAGACTCTCGCCCATTCTGCTACCGGAAAACAAAACTTCAAATACATCCGGTAAACCTGTGAAATGGGCGCTAGTAATGGCTTCTGATGGCCCGTCGCATGCAGGTTGTGAAAATTCCCCAGCCAGCTCACCAAATGGGGAATGGGTCAGAGGGTGATGCGGGCATCGCTCGGAGCCTGTTAAACACAACGCCGGCCCCAGAGGGGACTGAGATGGAGGCGTAGACACCACCAGGAACCCAGGCAGCTTCTCTCTGCACCCCTCTCCCTGGAGCCACACACTTCTTTCCATGGTGGCTTCAGTGGGCTCATCAACGACTCTACTCATTCACCTCATGCACAGAGCCCCAGGATCGGAGTCTCCAGTTCTAGTGCAGGTGGCCTTTCAGATCCCCTTCACCGTGGCTGACTGCTTCTACTGTTATGCCTCAGTTTACCATGTCCACATTGAGCCAGCTTACTTCCCATCTAGCTGAGGTATGCAACCAGCCATGACCAGTAGTCAGGGTCACATGGGACTTAGAAAGGGACTCCATTAGATATTTTTCTCCAATCTGAAGCTTTTGAGAATGGAAGTGAAGGCCAGGCATGCCTGTAACCCCAGTACTTGGGAGGTTGAGACAGGAGGATCATAGGTTCCAGGGCAGCCTCAGCAACTTGGCAAGACCCTCAGCAGCCTAGAGAGACCCTGTTTCAAAATAAAAAATAAAAAAGGGCTAGGGGTAGAGCTTGGAGATAGAATGCTCCGGGTTCAATCCCCAGTAAA
>PVJS01039445.1:0-7500 GCA_004027185.1 Glis glis
TATAAGACCCACTGGGTTCTTTGTGAAGTGTGCTCTCTCACACATCTGGGGGCACCCTTTTTTGTAAAAAAGTAAAATCACCTTGCCAAGCAATTTTCGAATACGTGCCGTTTCTTTAGACACCGTGAAAAGTTATTTCTAACACTAAGATACCATAAGAAATTGTAAACTGAGTGAATCCCAGAATTATTTTATCTTCAACTTAAATGTAGTAAATATATTGTGGTATAAGTAGTTATATTTCATGCAATACCTATGAGGTCTAAAAAAAAAAGTAGATTTTTTTCCTAAAGAAAATATCAAGATAAACCACTAGGTGGCAAAGTAGCATTTGCAATGTCAAATTTCAAGAAAGGCCTGAACTGTTCAATGTTATGATTGAAATGGCGATGTTCACTGGATTGTAATTTGATTACATTTTCTAAATATTCCCTTACTTAAATTAATTTATCTGTCATTAGTATTCTCAAGGAAAAGCAGCCTTCATAATAAGCTTTTAAAAAAATCAAGTGTATGTATTTGATTGAACTCATCTCTTTTGAATTCAGAGCTAAGCTTGAATTGAGAATCGTTTTTAAGATATAACAAAATCTTCAAGTATGAGGAAAATTAGATGTCATCTAAACTTCTCCTCTATGCTAAAACTACCTTTATGATGTTCCTGTCTGGTGTGGTGGCACATGCCTATATCCCAGTACTTTGGAGGCTGATAGAGGAGGATCACAGGTTCAATGCCAGCCTCAGCAATTTAATGAAACCCTCAACAACTTAGCAAGACCCTGTCTCAAGATAAAATAAAATAAAATAGGGCTGTGTATTGTTCAGAGGTAGAATGCCCCTGGCTTTACCCTCAGTACAAAAAAAGTATTCCTAATCTTTAAATATTCAAGATCCTATTAAACATTTTAGATAGAGAAAATGCACTGTCTCATAGTCAGTATAGCCATACTGTTTGCTATTTGTTTTCTTAATTAGGTAAGATTCACATAATGACAGACAATAATGTATCTAACCTTTATACACTGTTCATAATTTTTAAATATTAATCCTCAGCCCATCTTTGAACAGCTTAACTTTTAAGAACATTATACTTTATATGGAATAGAATTCTGAGCTCAGAAAATCGAGAGAAGGTAATCATGCTCTAAAATTCTAAAGAAAAAACATTTCATAACCTTTTAAGGTAGAAAAAAGGTAAGTATTTAATGATGACAGGACAGCTCATAAGATCATGGCTGTAATAATTTGACATATTTCTCCTTCTTCACCTGAAAACAATTCAGAAAAGAAAAAGAAATCCACAAACTATATTTTCAGTGGAATTATGGCAATAGATACCCACAAACTCCATATGGGTAAAGCTTTTCAAAAGCAGCTGAAGTAAAATCAGAAACAATGTAGGAAGAACAGAAATGAAAAAACACAAGGTGAAAGCGTCCAGCTCCACCAACACATCTGTCTTCCTTTCTTCATTTTACATTATATCTTGGGGTTTCATTGTTCATTTTGTTATTCGTTTTTTATTTCTTTTCACTTCAAGTCTAGCAAATGTTTTATTTTCTATGTTACACACTCTATTTGACACAATGTCAGTCCAAATTCATCATTCTCAATAGAAGAAATCTGGATGCAATTTCATTAAATCCAAGATCAAAATAGGGTGCCCACTGTGTTGGTTCTATAGTAATAAATTACCACTACCTTTACAGCTTAAGACCACATGCACTGATTATCACACAGTTTCTAGGATGGAACCCAGACCTGGCTTTCTAGGTCCCCAGCTGAGAAGCTCACAGGGCTGTCATCCAGTTACCTATCAGGCTTCAGTCTCATCTGAGGCTTGACTGGAAGAATCTGCTTTTGTGGGCAAAATTCAGTTTTTTGCAGCTTCTAGACCGAGGGCTGCAGTTCTTGCAGGCTGTCACCTAGAGGCTGCCTCTCCACTCCTACAGGGAACCTGAGTTTCTTTTCCCAACTGTCTCCCAACATAGACAATTCACAATATGACAGCTAAGTTTTTCAAAGCAAATAAGGAAGAGAAAAGAACATACAAGCAATTCTACAAGTTAGGCACTACAAGTTTAAGTACCTAATCATGCACATTTCATCAGCTTTGATGTTTTCCATTGGTTATAAACAAGTTGTAAGCCATGCCCATACTCAAGGGAAGGGGATGCAAAAGTAGGAACCTAAGGAAAGAGGCATCCAGGAGAGGTACCCAAGAGCCCAGCCACCCCACCAGCAGCCCCCTTTTCATCTAACACTACACTTGAGGTACTACCCTACAAAAAAAAAAAAAAACAGAGCAAAAGATACTAGAAATAAAGCCAAAAGTAAAAATAATACTAAACTGAGTGTGGTGGTACACACCTATAATCCCAGTACTTGGGAGGCTGACATAGGAGGATCCTGGGTTCAAGGCCAGCCTCAGCAACTTAGGGAGACCCTGAGCAACTCAGCAAGACCCTGTTTCAAAATTAAAAGGACTGGGAGTATAGGTTAGAGGTAGAATCCCCAATGCCAAAATAATAACAATAATAATGATAATAAATTTAAATGAACTCCTATTAAAGATAAAATTTGGGGATCAGGCATTTGTTGTTAATTTTTAAAGCCAACTACAGGCTTTCTAGTTTATTAAAAATAGAAATAAAATGCATTATCTATTTTATTTTGCGTAAAATGGCACAGAAAACCTTCAATGTAAATAGATTAGGGAAATATTTGAGGGGAATGCAATAAAAATTGACAAAAGGAAGTAAAAATTTTTTGCTTTTTACTGCATAATTATATATATATTAGCATTTTATTAGTGCAATATGATTATGCATAATCGTGAAATTCAAAGTGATGCAGTCATATAGACACACATTACTTGTAATAGTTCCCTCTTAACCCCATCCCTCTACCCTCCCCTCCTCGTACATGCTAATGAGGTTGTTAGTGATACCCTCACATATAAACATAATATTATTTGGTCTGTTTTCTTCCTCAAACCTTTTATTTCCCCTGCCCACCTCCCATGACCTCCTTCTGCTGTTCTACTTGTCTCTCTCCTTATTATGAAGTTCCTTTTCTTTCCTATTTTCTCCCTAGCTTCCACACATGAGAGAAAACATATGACCCTTGACCCTAAGACTGGCTGATCTCACTTAGCATGATGTTCTCCAGTTCCATCCATTGTCCTGCAAATGACATAACTTTGTTCTTCTTTATGGCTGAGTAAAACTCCAATGTACGTATATACCACATTGTCTTTATCTGTTCATCTGTTGCCAGATAGCTAGGTTGATTCCATAATTTGGCTATTGAGAATTGTGCTGTTATTAACATGGGTATGCAAGTATCACTATAGTATTCTAACTTTATTTTTTTGGAAAGATACCAAAATATAATTTTTAGCACACATATAAGTATACAAAAGGACAAATTAGGTTACGTTATGTGTATAAATAGTATAATTTTCACAAAATATACCACTCATAACATTCTCTGTGCATGTATGTTTTTATCGCATTGAACCTCACTAGGATGTATAATAGCAATGCACTAATAAAATGCATTTTAAAAACTTAGACCAAAATATTTATAACAACAAAAGGCATGGAAGTATGAAGAGGTCAGGTGATTCCTCCCACAGAAGAAATCTATAAACACTGGACAAAAATATTGAAAACAACTCTTGGAAAGCACAGACCATGACCAAAAACAGACGAAATTTTGAGAAGAGTTTACACATGGAAGACTGCTATTGCGTGATTTTCTTCCTAGAACATTCCTCAACCACACCCATCCCCTGTGGTCAGGAGGTAGAAAACAGTGGCCTTAACAGTTCAAGATAGTGGACTATAATAGAAACAGAGAAACTGGAGATTTAACAGAAAAATTTTATAAGTGAGATTAACATAAAATCTGACCCTGTTCAAGTGTCTGAGGACCATTTAACTGTGTGTGTGGAGGGAAGGTCCAGGGAGCCTGGGGCAAAGGTCCACAGAAACAAGGAGAGTGGTCTGCGCTTGACAGACTGCTCCTAGGAAGAGGTGAGGGTTCATTGTACCTCTGACCGAACATGTTCCCTGAACTGTATTCAACTTAGGAAGCAGAGAGAGTAAACCTTTTGAACTGAGGTGTTAAAGAGTAGAAACTGGAGCTGGCAGAATAGTAATTTAGGAAGAAACCCCAGAAGCAAGGGAACCACAAAATGGAAGAGCCCCAAACCTGAAAAGAAGCTGCCTAAATCTTTGGCTCATCCTGAAACTACACAGGTTAAGGAGAGACCTCCATGAAGTCATTCTGAAAAAGAAGTATCTGGAAGGTAAAACACCTGAGTGGATGTATTAGCTGCTGCACACTGTGGGAGGCATACTTTGCTGTTTGATTCTAGTTAAAATAACTATAAATTATGATTTAAAAAAAGAAAAATTCCTCACAAGAGCCAAAGAGATTCCAGAGACTTTGCAAAGTGTTATCTAATAAAAAGTCTATTTATTTAGCCAAAAATTATTAGACATGCTGAAACAGAGAAATAGAAATTTCTGCAAAGTACCAGATGTTAGATTTAGAAAACAGACTTTAAAGTAGCGACTATAAATATGTTCAAATCATTAAATGAAGTTGTCACTTTAATGAGTGAACTAGTAAGGAATTTTTAACAGAGAAAAGGAAGCTGTATATAAGAAACTAATAACAACAATTGAAATGAAAACTTAATTATATATGCACAACAGCAGATCTGAGATTGTAGAAGAATCTGTAAACTTGAAAATAATTAGTTAAAATTATCCAATCTGAGAAGTATGGGAAGACTGAAGAAAAGTAAACAAAGCATCAAAAATCTGTGGAACAATATAAAACAGTCCAACATTTATGGAATTTGAATCCCAAAAACCAGAGAAGGAAAAACAATTTTTGAATACATAATGGCTGAAAACTCCTCTAATCGTATGGAAAACCTGTAGTTTCAAAACTCTCAGCAAACCTCAATGAATATAAACACAAAGAAAACCACACCTAGAAACACCTAGTTGAAAGCCAGGGATAGAGAAAAAATTCTGAAAATAGAAAGTGGTTATAGCTGCTTTATTAACAATAGCCAAGAATTAGAAAACAATCTCATGCCCACTACTGGATAAATTATGGCATATTCATATAATGGAATACTATTGAAAAACAAAAAGACTATAATTATGCAAATAACATGGATGAATCTCAAATATGTCATGCTAATGAAAGAAGGCACACACAGAGCATTAAATATTGAGTAATTTCCTTTATAAAAAACATTCTAGAAAAGCCAATTGCCTTTTAAAAGCAACTCAGCAATTGGTAATAGGGTTGAAGGGAGAAACTGGCTACAGAAGAGCTAAAGGGAAACCAGCGAGTGACAAAGACACTCTACAATTTGATTTTGCAGGTGGTTCCAAGATAGTATTCATTTACCAAATCAACAAAATAAACATTTAAGACAGATGAATTTTCTTGTATATAAACTATATATCCATTTGTCTGTTGAGAAACAAATAACAAATAATGCACACAGATACATAACAAGAATTCTTGAAAATGCAAGCACTTGAACTTCTAATAGCTGTTAACAGGTCAAGAAGGCAGAAGTAAACAAGGATACAGAGCAAAGTACAGTGCCTTGGGTCAAATCTGGCTCGCTGCCTGCTTTTGTAAGTTTGGGGGGTACACAACCAGGCTCACTTACTCAAGTATCGACCGTGCTATACCTTTGCACCACAATGACAGAGTTCAGTAGTTACAAAAAAGATCATGTGGCTTTATTATTTTTATTTGCTATTTATTTATTTATTTGCTTATTTATTTATTTTCTGCCTTTACAGAAATGCTTTCTTATGCTTGGCATAGAGGATCAGAATAATATAATTAATAAATTGATTCAATTAGTGATTTATCAAAAGGCATATTATTAAAGACTATTTATCCAAAGCCCTTTCTGAATTTACTTAAAATGATTATCTGTAGTGTCCATAAACACACATGGACATTGTACAGCCCATATTCTCACAATTCAAATACACTGGTGGATGAAGGGTAGTAAACAAAATCCAGACATCAGTAAAAAAATTTTAAAACACTTCTTAATAATAAAACAATAATTATGCAAGCAACATGGATGAATCCCAAATATATTATGCTAATGAAAGAAGGTACACATAGAGTATTAAATATTGAGTAATTTCCTTTATAAAAATATTCTAGAAAAGCCAAACTGCCTTTTAAAAGTAACTCAGTGATTGCGAATAGGGTTGACGGGAGAGACTGGAGAGACTTGAATCAAAACTGAACTTGTAGACTTGTTCATTGCATCAATAATTAGCCAAAACTTCACAGGAAAATTTTGTCTTTATGTTCATAATGTTAAATAATAAAAGTAGTAGCATAGCCAAGCTGGACATTTAATTCAAGAATTAGAAATAAACCAGTAATACAAATGATGGAAAGCAGAGAAAAATAATTAATAGATATAAAATCAGAAATTAATAAGATAGCAGAATTTTCTAAAAATATGAATATTTTAATCAAGAATTATACTATCTTAGAAATTAGAAACTACTTTTACCATGTCTAAAAGCAGTAGAGAATATAATATATCATTATTTACTATGTATTTTGAAAATCTGAATAAAATAGTAGAATATTAAGAACAGAAAATA
Organism: Glis glis; assembly: GCA_004027185.1. NCBI lineage: Eukaryota > Metazoa > Chordata > Mammalia > Rodentia > Gliridae > Glis > Glis glis. The sequence continues at coordinate 6,681 of PVJS01039445.1, forward strand.
TTTTCTAAATTTTCTCAAATAGATGTAGAAAATTTGAAGACACAAAACAACTGAAAATATTTAAGTAAATAACTCCAAAATATAGCTTTGTCCTCCCTTCTCTCTTTCTCTCCTTTCCCAATGAAAAATATCTAGCTGCTGTCCTTGTCACAGAATTCTTTACCTGTAGGTATTTTGTAAATAAAAATAATTGTCAGAGCTGGGCGAGGTGGCGCACACTTGTGATCCCAGTACTTGGAAGGCTGAGACAGGAGGATCCGGGTTCTCGGCCAGCCTCAGCTACTTAGTGAGGCCCTCTGCAACTTAGTGAGACCCTGTTTCAAAATAAAGAATAAAAAATAGGGCTGAGGGTGTAGCTCGGAGGTAGAATGCCCCTGGGTTCCATCCCCAGTACCGCAAAAAAATAATAATAATAATAATTGTCAGGAATCTGCCTCTCCCCGTCTATAACTTATGATATTTAGTATGGTAATAGGAATGATATTCATTAATTTTACACATAAATTATTATTTGCAGATAGGTAGATATTCTCAAGGAAAATTTAGTGAGTCTGCATTATTACTTAAACCTAGTATACAGGAATTATTATAATAAAAAACTTGAAAAGCAGAAACTAGAAAGGTAAATCAGATAATCTTGTCCCTGCAATGATTAAGGATCCAAGCTGCAAGCTGCTTTCTATGCTTGAAAACATTTAAGACGAATATTATACATCCCATCAGTGAAGAATCAAACTCATAGTAACAGCGACAGTTTACTCTGCATACTTGTTAAAAGTGAGTAGGTATTCTGCACCTCGCATGTAACTCTAATATCAAT
>PVJS01039445.1:12500-18897 GCA_004027185.1 Glis glis
AGAGAAGATAGAATCTATAGATAGTGTGTTTGAAATCAAACAAATCAGGGTACAGATTCCAACCACAGTTCTTATGAGATTCATCTATGAACGAAGAATCCAAAGCCTACCAAATAGAGTTATTATGAGAATTAAATGATTTAATTTATGAAAAGTCCCTATGACATTATCTGTAATATAGTGTCTCATTCTGTTACCTTTCTTTATATCAATATATTATATTATATATCCTTCTGCCCCTCCATTTTGATGAGGAAATGTGTATTTATTACTCTGTTCAAATAACTTCCCGGTTGAAATATTGTTTTCCTTTTCAACCTTTTTTTGGAATAATTGAGATAACAGTCCAGGGACTCTGGAATAACAAGAAAGTAAATGTTATCTTCCTCATTCAAAATCAAATGTAAATGCATGACCAACAGACCCTACCCTACCTCAAAGCCCAGACTGTCAAAACATATCAGAATATCCAGAAGTAAACTTTGACTGGAAAAATTTTGTAAAATTAATATTCCAAGACCCCTGTACTCTAGAAAGGCAGAATTTGGGAGCACATTATTATCGATGTGGTAACACAAAATCAGACTCTGAGCCTTGCTAACCTCCTTGCGATGGTTAATTTTATATATCAATTTGACTGGGTCATGGTGCCCAGACATTCAGTCAAACATTATTTCTACATGTCTCTGTAAGGGTGTTTCTGGATGAGATGGAATCAAAAGACTGAGTGAGGAGGATTGTCCTTCCTAATATGAGTGGACTTCAGCCAATTGAGGGCCTAAATAGAACTAAAGGGCTGACATTTCTTTGGGTAAGAAAGAAGTCCTCCTGTCTGTGTTGAGCTGTAATCCAAGTTCTTTCCTGCCTTTGGACTTGAACTGAAATATTAGCTCTTTCTGGGTCTTGAGCCAGTCAGCCTACAGAATGGAACTACACCATGACCAGTCCTGGATCTCTAGCTTGCCATCTGCAGATCTTGGGACTTGTTAGTCTCCAGAAAAGCATGAGCCAATTCCGTATGTGCAAGCATGTGTGTGTGTGTGAGGTGGAGGGAGGGGTAGGTGTGTGTTATATAATACATGTTTTATAGATATAAAATATACACAATTATATATGTTATATATAACACACAAACATACATAGTATTGATTCTGTTTCTCTGAAAAATGTTAAATAATAGAGCTACCTTGGAAAATCTGAAAGAATGAAAAAGCCTGGTGAGGGTCCTCCCAAAGGCATAGCTATTGATCAGGCTCGTTATAGATTATCTGTAATATTTGCCAATTCAATCAATGCCTCCAGCTATCTTGTTTATTACATTATTGTAATAAACATGTACTAAAATGTTTATTACATTTTATGTGCATGCTAAATGTTTATGTGCATGCTAAAATACACATGTACTAAAAATACTTCAGAGCTTTGGCTGGCCTTTAAATATGTTCCAAAGTACATGGGTAAGCAAATTTCTCAGTTATTTGTATAGCAACATCTATTGTAGACTTTTTCTTCTTTTTGACATATCCAGTAGTTTCCTGATTTCTTATTATATTTGCAGAATTACATTTGTAGGGATATGTTTAATCTATCTAAAAACTGCTTACTAAAGACACTGTAGAAGATATAAAGTATGCATTTTGAAATGCAATGATTTTAAAAATGTCTTTTCACCTCTCTCTTTTTCTCTCTCTCTGCACAAATGGGCTACCACACACGTTTGTACCATCCAGAAATATTTAAATGAGAAAAGGAGGATCATATTTTATTTAGAATTAAACCATAATAATCAAATTTTACTAAAAAAGTTTGAATTTTAGTTAGCCAACTATTGTTATAATCTGTACCATACTTTTTATTCCAGTACTTTATTTGCTATGGGATTGTGGAGGGGGGGAAGATGCTAGCTGTGGTTCATTTTGCATACTCTTTTGAAATTTTAGTTAACAAATGAGCTACAGTATGTATATATATTTTAATACAAGAAGACTTTAAAGGTAACACAAATCTGAGAAAACTTTTCACTATTATATATATTATATATATATGTATATATATATATATATATATATATATATATACGCTTCAGTCCATAACATAATACTTATCATCTAAATTCAACTTCTGAAATGGAATTTTCTTCTGCTTATTAAATTGGACTGGATAAATGACAAATTCAAACACTTTTTTTGTCTCTATGTCTGAAGGAAAACAAATAAATGTCTTCCCTTAACCTTACTAACATATAATTTTGACAAAGTGGCAAAATCATGATTCTCGTACAGACATAAAAATGAACAGGTGTTAAAAATGTTATTTAACTCATAATTAATGAGAGAACTAGGCAGATGTTAAAACTGGTTCAAATAAGAATCCAAAATGCAGACACATTTAAAGATCAGGAATATTAAACTAACTGCAGATGGATACAAACTTTTTCTACAAGAAGGAAAGGGGAGGGTGGAACTAATTGAGCCTCTTCTCAGAAAAGAAATAATTTTGTCTACAGGCAAAAACTTTTTGATATTTTATTAATTATTTGTGGGGGGGTATTGGGATTGAACCAAGGAGCATTTCAACCTGCGATCCTCTTGTCTCAGCCTCCCAAGCACTGGTTTTACAGGCTTGTGCCACCATGCCTGGCTGTTATCAGTTATTTATAATTTACATAGCTATAAAATAGCTTCCATAGAATTAAAATCATAACCCAAAGAGATATCCTTTAAGCAATCTCATTTTCCACTGAAGAACAAATTTTTCTTTATATTAAAAAAAATGCAAACCCTAATCTACTCCATACAGCTATCAGTGAGCAAGAATATCAGCATTTACATCTGCTTGTGTTGACTGGTCATACACTAGCCAAACATCCCAAGAAACTTCAGAGGAATCACTTAAAATCTCACTTCCCAATCCTGGTCACAGGCACATAACTTAGGACATAGGTTAACTCTAAAATCAAAATGTCCAACAGTTAAAATTTTGTGAGGTTGGACTTGCAGTCAACAGGGAGAGCCAATGGGAGTCTGCAGAGAGAAAAAGAAGGGAAACGCTCGTGTACTCTATCCCTTCTCTAACCAGCATGAACTCATCCTGTACCTCAAAAGTAAAAATAAGTGTGGGCTTCATTATTTATTGCAATTATATTTACACACAAATCTGTTACTTTACACCCAGGAATCTATTCTTTAAATTGTGTTAAAATATTCATAGCAAAAATTCAGCCATTTCAGCCATTTTTAAGTATGTAATAGAATGGCATGAAGTTCATTAATATTGTTGGGTAGCTATGGTCCAGTCATCCACCTCTTAATCCCATATTTCTGAACCATTTCCCAGAAGAAATTGGAATGAGATAGGAAGAGAACAAAAACTTTCATATATTTCACACAAAAAAAGCTTGTCCTTGTGAGCATGTATCTTTAAAAACATCCATCTATCACTAATGTATTACCATCTGTGAAATTTCAAGTGTTATTGAAATGGGCCAGAAAAACTAGTCGGAAATGTTGAATAATTAGACCTGGAATCTCAAGCTCACTTGCAAGTTTTCTAGTTGACCACTTTCACAGCATCTACATCTTCTCTCTTCCCTAATACTAAAATAAACACATTTTTAGGTAATAATAAATAATGAAAATGCTGAGTCCCTAATAAGAAGCATGTATGTGGGTATCTTTGGTCTTAAGGATGTTTCTGGTCTACCTCAGCTGAGTCACATTTAGAACATGCCATCATACCTTGTGTCTTTTTCCACTTGTAGTTTCTTCAGTATGAATAAATCATTTTACTGATTCCTAAAAAACATTCCAAGCTTGGCTATTTCCTGATTGGATCCCATTGCTTCTGAACCTACCTTTACTCAGAGTCAGACCATTCATTAAAAACAACATAAGCCTCGCCAACTTAGGGAAACCCTGTTTCAAAATTTAAAAAGGACTTGGGCTGTGGTCAGAGGTAGAATACCCCAGAGTTCAATCCCCAGGACGAAAAAAAAAAGAGAAAAAGAGAGAGAGAGAGAGAGAGAGAGAGAGAGAGAATAATAATAATAACAATAACAATAGCTAGCACTTATGATATGCTGAACATTTAATTCACAACAACCCTATCAAACACAGCAAACACAGAGTGGCATATTGTAAACTTTTAGATGACAAAATCAAGCCTTTGATTGGTCAAATAATTGGCCCAGTCCAGAAGCTACTAAGTGGTTGAATTTTAATTAATAGACCATTCATTCCTTCACTAGACTTTTATTAAATATTAAAGTTAGGCACTGACTAGATGCTAGAGCACACATATGCAAAGAAAATATTTCATTACTTAAGTAGCATAATTGATTTAGTCAGGTGTCTGATGGATGTAAACTGGGAAAATTATGATTTGAGGAATTTGTAAGCAGTTTTTCCCTTTGATGCAATATCTTTAGGGAATTTCTTTACTTTGTTCTTGAAAGTGACCTTTTGATGCTATCAGGGGACAGGAATGATAAAGCAATTTCATATTCATTGTTCTTACAAGTCCTGATAACTGATGAGCTGATTTAAAATCAGATGCTTCAAATCCACATATACCAGTAAATCATGTGTGTCCTTAAATACTTAGAAAATATTCTCTATTGAGATATGGATTTAGGTCTATCTGTATCTGAAAATCATTATTGGTTCTTGAGATAGCTATATATTTTTGTCCAAGAAATTTCTGAAAGCATATATTTATCTAAATCAATAACAAGATAGATAAAAAAACTGATCTTCTGTTCATATCAGAGTGAAATTTACAACAAAGAATTGGATTGGATTTCAAGAGAGGCTACCCAAGAGTAAGTGGTTTTTGTTTTAAGAATAGCACATTAAAAGCAGAATAGATGGGTGTTGAATGCTTGATGTGGGCTGTTGGACTTGTCTTGGTCATTTCTTGATGTTGAGAGCACACTCCTTGGGGAAAAAAATAATATACCTACTTTCAGTTGCATTGGACTTTGAATGCAAATGATTTCTCCTCTTTCTAGGTCCAAGAGTGATTAGGCCGAGGTTGTGAAGTGTAGAAATGCCTGCTCATCACTTTGCTGGAAAGTGACCCTCACTGTATGGAAGCCAGCCAGGAGTAGGTATGGACTTTGCAAATAGAGGCTGTCCCATGGATTCCTACAATTATTACCTGGGGTTGTTCATTTCCTTGAATACACTCAGACTATTCCCAAGCCATCAGTAAAACTTGCTTAAATTTCAGAGCCTAACTTTTATTGTACCATGGGGAATAAGAAACACTGCTTCCTCCATGAGGTCGGAATGGGAATATCTTGCAGTTACAATCATATTTTGGCTATTCCTGCAGAAGGATTAATCACAGATATTTCCATGATTCTTTCATTTTCATATTTCATGGCCAATTATGTATTTTTTCATTAAATGTTTATTAGATTTCTCCCATGAGCACACTATAACCTCCTTGAAAGAAAGGACCATGGGTGTCTGGTTTACCTTTGAACACACATGACACAGAGATCAGTACACAAGTATTACTCATAAAAGTATTCCTTGAACAAGTAAAGCAGTGCTGTTGATAGCAGAAGCAGCAGTAAGATGATAGCACAAGAAATCAGTGGAAGAGAGAAATAGGAACTTAAAATCAAGTTTGCTTCAGTTTGTAATTAAAATGGGAAATGCCCATATGGATTTTGAATACCAAAAAACAGAAAAGACAAGATGTAGCTCAGAGTAAGTTTGTGTCCAAGTGCAAAGGGAAGACAAGATCCTACTGAATAAATTTAAAGTGTTGGTGGGAATTCTAATTAAAAAGTTTCTTTTTTATTATATCCAACAAAATGGAACAGTTCACTGTGCTGATGATAAATATGCATAAGCTTGAGCCTAATAAATTTCTTAATCCTCATATTTTATATATATTCTGAAGTCATGAGCCATGTTAATAATCATAAGTAGCAGATGGCATGAACTAGATGGCTTAAAATAATGCACATTTCTTTTTATTTTTAAAGGAAGGAAGGAACTTCTCAAGAGGTTTTCTACTACAAGTATGAAATAATCATAAAAATTCATTATTCCACTAATCTAAAGAGTTGTATTTTGTTGTAGCAGTTTCTATACTTTAAAGTAAACCAGAAATGCCTTGATTTTGTCAAAAATAGAAGGATTGTAAAAGTAAAAAGAATCGGGCCAATTTAAAATAGTCACAACATTTTGCATTTCAGTGATGAGCCCCCTTGATATTTTCATCAATAATAGAGTTATTAAAATAAAAATATAAGGCCGGGCGTGGTGGCGCACGCTTATAATCCCAGTACTTTGGGAGGCAGAGACCGGAGATCCGGGTTTGGGGCCAGCCTCAGCTCTCTCTCTCTCTCTCTCTCTCTCTCTCTCTCTCTTTCTCCTTGTCT
>PVJS01039446.1:0-18896 GCA_004027185.1 Glis glis
GGGGGGGGGGGGAGGAGGAATACCACCCTAAGACTGAGAGACTCTTTAACTAGGCATGTTCCTATTTGGAAGGGAGGAGTTGGGAAGGATTCCAACTGCTGGTTCCCAGAGCAGAAAGCTTGAGACTTTGGGATTAAGACCACATGCTCATCACTGCTCTACTCCATTAGCTATTAAAACCTGGACCTACCTACCTCTCCAGTCCAATTGTGTGTGTGTGTGTGTGTGTGTGTGTGTGTGTGTGTGTGGTGCTGGGGATTGAACCCAGCAGCATTCTACCTCCAAGCTTCACCCCAGCCCTATTTTATTTTTTATTTGGAAACAGGATCTCGCTAAATTGCTGAGGCTTGCTCCGAACCTGTGATCCTCCTGTCTCACTGGGATTACAAGCATGCACCACCACGCCCAGCTTCCAGTCGTGTGTGTGTGGGGGACCAGGCACTGGGGATTGAGCCCAGGGGCATTCTACCTCCGAGCTATACCCCCAGCCTGTTTTTTTCCTTTTATGTTTAGTTTGGAACAGAGTCTCACCAGGTTGATGAGAGTCTTACTGCTTGCTAAGGCTGTCCTTGAACCTACGATCCTCCTGGCTCAGCCTCCCGAGTACTGGGGATTACAAGCGTGTGCTACCATGCTGGCTTCCAGTCTGGTTTTTAAAAACCCCTTTCTCCCTTTCTTTTATGCTCCAACCAAGCTGAATTTTCCGTTATATCTAATTCCAGCCCAAAAGTCCATCTCTCTACCGTCTTCTCATTTTTTTCTGGAGCTACACCTCCAGCCCTACTTTATTTTTTGCTTTGAAACAAGGTCTAAGTTGCTGAGGCTGGCTTCCAACCTGCTATCCTCCTGCCTCAGCCTCTCAAGTACTCTGGCATTGTACTTGCGAGTACAGGCGTATCCCACCACACCCAAGTATCCTCTTCTCAATTTATCTTTTTTTTATGGTACTGGGGATTGAACCCAGGGGCATTCTACCTCCAAGCTACACCCCCAGCCCTATTTTTTATTCTTTGTTTTTGAAACAGGGTCTCACTATGTTGCAGAGGGCCTCACTAAATAGCTGAGGCTGGCTGCGAACCTGCGATCCTCCGGTCTCCGCCTCCCAAGTACTGGGATTACAAGCGTGGGCCACCATGCCTGGAGCTTATTCTTTATTTTGAAACAGGGTCTCACTAAGTTGTGGAGGGCCTCACTAAGAAGCTGAGGCTGGCTGCGAACCTGCGATCCTCCTGTCTCAGCCTCCCAAGTACTGGGATTACAAGCATGTGCCACCACGCCCAGCTCTCTTCTCAATTTAGATGTCATCCAGTGCTAGACTGGGTGTCATTCTTACTTGTTCTTATAGTGCCCTGTGCTTCAGCTAATAAATGTCACTGAATTATCTGAACCCTCACTAACTTGAACTCTGAGAGCAACAGGTGGTTTAATTACCTTGTGTCCAAGGCATCTAGATTAATGTCCAACAAATTTGAATGAATGATTGCAGACTTGGGTAGAGGATTGTTTTTCTAGTGCGGTACTGAAGCTCGAACCCAGGGCCTCGCTTATGCTAGGCAAGTGCTTTACCACTGAGCTACATACACCCCCAGGCACCGGGTGGAGGATTTTGAAGTAGACCCCAGGAACTTCAGCCTTCAGACGGCCTTTGTTTAAGGATTAATTCTCAGGCCGTGGGAAAACAACAATTTAGGTTTAAAATCGCTGAAATTTAAAATTTAGGATCAGGTATAGAATTATTTGCAAAGACGAGCAGGCTGAAACTAATCACTTTTATTTAAAGCAGATAAGGTGGAGAGCAGCTCCTCGGGAAACCTTTCACCTGCCTCAACAATCAGCGGCCAGGTTCGTCCAGTCCCGGGGATTTTTTTCGGCGCCTAACTCCGCCCACGGGTTCCCAAGTGGCGGAAGAACCTCACGCCACGCCGCGACACCTCGCTCTGCGGAGGCATCCCGACGTTACCCGGCGGCGTGGGCGGGGCGGCCGGCTCTTCCTCTCCGCTCCCTCGGCTCCTCCCCCAGCGCTTCACACGCTCATTGTGAAGCCACCGCGGCCGCCAGGCTTTAAGGCGGTTTGAGACCTAGAGACCCTAAATCCTTGGCGCGCGTGAGCGCCCGCGCCGCTCCCTTCCCACCCCAAGGGCCAGGGGTGCGAGAGCCACCGACTTTCCCCTTCGCCCTCTCCCTCGCGCGGAGCTAACCGCCCGGTGCGCGCGGGCACTCGCGCCGCGCGCCGCCCTCCCCGCCCCCCGGACTCCCGCCCGCGCGCTCCTCCCTGCCCTCCCGGCGACGCGCACGCGCGCCAGGCCGGCTCGCGCCCTCTCGCTTTCCTCCGGCCCGCGGGACCCCCTCCCCTTCCGCCTCGCGGCGCTTCCTCGCGCCGCGGTCTTCTCTGTCCGCCCCGACACCGCGGGGCTCCCCCCGCCCGCCAACGGCGGGTCCCCAGCTCCCCGATCCCCCTCGCTTCCCGCGCTCTCCGGCGGGGACCCAGCCCCGGCCCCCTCTCTCCCTCCCTTCCCTCTAATTCCCCTTCCGGACGCTGCCATCATGTTGAAGCCTCAGCCGCCACAACAGACCTCCCAGCCCCAGCAGCCGCCCCCCACGCAACAGGCCGTGGCCCGCCGGCCTCCCGGCGGCACCAGCCCTCCCAACGGCGGCCTTCCGGGCCCGCTGGCCCCCGCCGCGGCTCCCCCAGGGCCGCCCGCGGCCGCCTCCCCCTGCCTGGGGCCTGCGGCCGCCGCCGGGAGCGGGCTCCGCCGGGGAGCCGAAGGCATACTGGCGCCGCAGCCGCCTCCGCCGCCGCAGCAGCACCAAGAGAGGCCGGGGGCAGCCGCCATCGGCAGCGCCAGGTGAGGAGGGGTGGGCTTCCGGGCGGGAAGCCGCGGCTGCTGAGAGGCGGCGGCGGCTCGGCTCCGCGGGAGGGCCCAGCCCGGCACCGTGGAGGGGCGCCGGGGCCGCGGAGCCCCGTGAAGCCGGGCGGGCCCCTCAGGTCCCGATCGGTCGGGGTGAGGACCCCCAGCGGCTGCCGGGACGTCTGGAAGCCGCGCTCGGCTCTCGGGGCCTCGTCGGGGACGGGCCGGGGCCCTGAGGGGAGGCGGGGCGCGTCCCGCCAGCGCCGTCGGAACGGGGAGTTGGGGGGGGCGAGGCGGCGATGGGGTCCCCGGCTCCATTACCACGAAGGGTCTCGCGGTCCCCGGCGTCAGCCAATGGGGAGTCGGCTGCGGGAAGGGGTCCCCGGCCGTAGCCAATAGAGGGGGGCGCGCGGCCCATAGTTTGGCCAATGGGGAGGGAAGGACTTGGGAGAGAGTTGCTGCCTCCCCCTTCCGGATCTGGCCAGTAGGAGGGGAGCCGGGTGGGCGGGGGCGCGGAAGGAGGGATAACTGGAGGACTGCGGGCCGGGAACTTCCAGCGCGCGCGCGACCCCTTCCCGTACGTGCGCGCGGGTGCTGTCTTATGACCCGGGCATTCGCGTCCCCCGGTTACACGTAGGGCAGGGGCTGGGAGTGTGCATGGAGGGATTCGTCTGATGGTGTTGGTTGGATGAGTAGTGGACACTCTATTCAGGTTCGCGCGCGCGCGCGCGCGTGTGTGTGTGTTAATGCGATTGAGAGTGGCGGCGCACGCAGGCGCAGTGGGTTCTGATCGCGGGAGGGGGGATTGTGAAGAGGCCCTTGGGCTTTAGTGCGCAGGCGCAGACCGGGCGAGGCCTCCCGGTGGATGGCTTTTGCGGCTGCGCTGTCCCCCAGCCCCGCCAACTGCCCCCTCATCGCCCTCCTCAACCGCCGGTTACATCAGCCATCGAGGAGCAGGGTTACCTGGCCATTGGTGACCCCTGCAGAGTGGGTAACTGGCTGAATGAGTAATGAGGGCGAAGGGGTGGGGTGTGGAGGGAATACCCCTCCTCCCAGGGTTTGGGGCATAAGGCTGATGAAAATGATTTTTTTCAAGCCCTCGTTTGGGAGGTAATATGCTTAAACTAAGTAGTTCTGCATCTGCGCTCCCCGAGCTTTCACCTTCACATCTGGGGTGGGTTATTGATTGCTGAATACTGTTTCATTTGTGTGTTGGAAGCATGTAGCCCTAGCCCCTTGGGGAAAGTGAGAGCAGTTGACAGCCATTGTTGATTGAGGTCTTTTTTACTTCCATTTGCTGGAAAGGTGTTCATTGGCATTTAATGCCTACTCCTTTCTTTTTAAGGTGAGAATTTGGAAATCATTTAAATGGTATATGTTTCTAGGATTTACTGATAACTATAGTTTTCTTTTTCTTATAGGGGACAGAGCACGGGAAAGGGACCCCCACAGTCACCTGTGAGTGCATTCTTTCCTCTAATAAGATAAAGGCCTAAAAGACAAACATATGGGAATTTGGGGTAGATTAGGTGCAGAGATGATCAAATGGGTTCATAAGGGCTAGAGTTCCCACACAGACAAAGTGGCTACGAGTAGTGTGGCCATGTAGAAGGTGAGGTGTTTGCTGGTTACTCCTTTTTATTTCTCTCTACTATGTTACTGACAGGTGTTTGAAGGTGTCTATAACAACTCCAGGATGCTGCATTTCCTGACAGCTGTTGTGGTGAGTGAGGACTTAACCCCTACATTGTTTGAGGAAAGTAATGCATCAGTTTTCTGGGCATGCTACTTAATTTTGCCACTCTACTAGGGCTCCACTTGTGATGTAAAAGTGAAAAATGGCACCACTTATGAAGGCATTTTCAAGACTCTGAGCTCAAAGGTTAGTGTGCTCAAATTAGCTTATTTTTGGTGTTGCATGGAAGGAGGGGAGAATGAAATTGAGGGTGTGTATCGGGTGGCATGGAACAATGCTGTTAAATTGTTTCTGTGAAGCCGGGCATGGTGGCACACACTTGTAATCCCAGTACTTGGGAGGCTGAGACAGGAGGATTGCAAGTTCACAGCCAGCCTCATCAACTTAGTGAGGCCCTGTTTCAAAATAAATAAAATAGGACTGGGGGTATAACTCAGAAGTAGAATATCCCTGGGTTCAATCCCCAGTACCACAAAAAAAAAAAGAAAAAAAAACTGTTTCTGTGAGTCTTAGGTTTAAAATTTAAAAATTTTTAAAACTGTGCATGATGCCTCACACCTGTAATCTGAGTTTTGGGAGGCTGAGACAGGAGGATTGCAGGTTCCAGGGCAGTCTTGGTGAGGTTCTCACAAAATAGGGCTGGGGATGTAGCTCAGGTAGAACACCCCCTGGGTTCAATCACCAATATCACCAAAAATATTTTTTTTTTAACTTAAAAATTTGCTGGACGTGGGGGTGCATGCTTATAATTCCAGTACTTGGGAGCCTGAGACAGGAGGATCACAGATTCGAAGACAGCTTCAGCAAGTAGTGAGATTCTCATCAACCTAGCCAGACCCTGTTTCAAAAAATAAGCTGGGCATGGTAGCACACCCCTATAATCCCAGTACTTGGGAGACTGAGACAGTAAGAGTGCAAGTTTGAGGACAGCCTCAGCAACTTAGGATCTCATCAACTTAGTGAGACCTTCTCTCCAAATAAAAACTTAAGAGGGCTGGGCTGGGGGTGTAGCCCAGAGGTAGAATGCCCCTGGGTTTCATCCCCAGTGCCATACACACACACACACACACACAAAATATGGCTGAGGGTGTAGCTTGGAGGTAAAATGCCCCCTGGGTTCTATCCCTAGTACCACACACACACACACACACACACACACACACACACACAATATTTGTTTTTAAATTGAAGACTTTGCTAAGTTCTGTGACTGATGTTGGTTTTGAGAATGTAATATACATGAGAATATGGTGTCGGGGAAAGTTTCTAAAGGGTTAAGAAAGATGGTGGTAGTGTTCACATTCTTGATACTGACCCTTGGGTATTGGGGAATGGGGCTTTTGTAGTTTGAATTAGCGGTAGATGCTGTGCACCGGAAAGTGTCTGAGCCAGCAGGTGGCCCTCGTCGGGAAGACATTGTGGACACCATGGTGTTCAAGCCAAGCGATGTCATGCTTGTACACTTCCGAAACGTTGACTTCAATTATGCTACTAAAGGTATTGGGGAGCTGGGCGTGGTGATGCAAACTAGGCCCAGTACTTGGGAGGCTGAGACAGGAAGATGGCAGGTTTGTGGCCAGCATCAGTAACGTAGCGAGACTCTCAGCAACTTAGTGAGACCCTGTTTCCAAATAAAAACCAAGATAGGGCTAGAGGGTGTATGTCAGAGTTAGAATGCTCCTGGGTTCAATCTCTAGTACTACTAACTAAATAAACAGAATGAATGAACAAATTGGGCTAGGCTATTGTGTCAGATTTGATGTGTGAACAGAGAGAAGTTTGTGTGCCGGTAGAATATGTTGACATTTTTGTTTTACCCTACCCTTTTTTGTCTGATGGAGATGGCTGAATTTTTCTTGAAAATGTGTCTTAAGAGCCAGGGTTACACCTGTAATCCCAGTATGTGGGAAGCTGACATAGGATCTCAGGTTCGAGGCAGCCATGGCAACTTGGCGAGACTGTGTTTCAAAATAAAAAATTTTTTAAAGGGATTGGAGAGCCAGGTGTGGTGGCACATGCTTGTAATCCCAGTACTTTGGAGGCTGAAACAGGAGGATTGCAGGTTTGAAGCCAGCCTTGGCAACTTAGTGAGGCCCTGTTTCCAAATAAGAAATAAAATCACGTTGGGGTATAACTTGGAGGTAACATGCCTGCAGGTTTAATCCCCAGTACCAAAAAAGGGGGGGAGGGTTGGGGTATAGCTTCGAGGTAGAATTCCTCTGGGTTCAATCCCCAGAATGAAAAAAAAGAAAAGAAAATGTGTTTTGATGTCTAACGGGATAAATTCTGGCCCATGTTGTTCTTCACAGTTTTCCTGGTTAGTTTTCAACTTACCATTCCTTTTGAACTGTTAGAATCAGGCTTTTAATACTCTGCCTCACTCTCCACCCCTCATAAGCATAGATACTCTTATGAATCTGGGTTTTGTAAACTTTTCTTTGTTCCTGAACTACTTATGAGGGAGTGTGGGTGAAGGTGAGGGGAAAGAAAGCTATCAAGTATCACCTGATTCCTAATCTTCCACTCTGCCCCACAGACAAGTTCACTGACTCAGCCATTGCCATGAACTCGAAGGTGAATGGGGAGCACAAAGAGAAAGTGCTTCAGCGCTGGGAGGGCGGTGACAGCAACAGTGATGATTATGACCTCGAGTCTGACATGGTATAGTTTCTTTCCCTGAGAAATGGGCAGCCAGAATGTGGGTTGTTGACAGGTTCATTATTGGAACCAAGAGTTGACTCTTGGAAATGAGGGAGGAAAATATTAACTGTTGCCTGTTCATGGTGGTGAAGTAACAAGTAGAAAAGTACAGAGCATATTCCCTTTTAGTAATTGACATTTTCTTCATGGCATTTGTTTTTTCAATATAACAAAAAGTATAAGCAAGATTAACTATTGTGTAGACCCGTTTTCCTCCTAAAAACAAGTACTTGAGCCAGGCGTGGTGGTGCACGCTTACAATCCCAGTACTTGGGAGGCTGGGACTGGAGGATCACAGGTTTGCAGCTAGCCACAATAACTTCGGTCCTCCGCAACTTAGTAAGATCCTGTTGTAATAAAAAGATAAAATAGGGCTGGGCATGTAGCTCAGAGGTAGAATGCCCCTGGGTTCAATCCGCAGTACCCCTCACACACACACACACACACACACACACACACACACACACACAGATGAGTACTTGGATGCATTTTAAATCTCATGAATGGATGCATTTTTGTTTTGGTGTGTTTAATTTGTGTAAGAATCTGCTTTTCTTGCCTATTTGAAATTTTTATGTTGATACATAGGTTTAGTACATTGCTTTAACTATATACATACATACCAAATTGTATATGTTCTTTGCCTTACTGATCTTTGGTTTGTTGCCATCATTTTGCTATTAAAAATAGTGCCTCAAGTGGGACGTGGTGGCACATGCCTACAATCCCAGTACTTGGGATGCTGAGACAGGATCACAGATTCAAGGACAGCCTCAGCAAGTAGTGAGACACTCATCAACTAGCAAGATCCTATTTAAAAAAAAAAAAAAAACGGGCATGGTGGCTCACGCTTGTAATCCCAGTACCTGGGAGGCTGAGACCGGAGGATCCGGGTTTGTGACCAGCCTCAGCTACTTAGTGAGGCCCTCCACAACTTAGTGAGACCCTGTTTCAAAAATAAAGAATAAAAAAATAGGGCTGAGGTGTAGCTCGGAGGTAGAATGCCTCTGGGTTCAATCCCAGTACCGCAAAAAATAAGTAAATAAAGTAAAATAAATACATACATATATACATAATAAAAAGGTCTGGGGGTGTAGCTCAGAGGTAGAATGTGCCTATGGGTTCAATCCCCAGTATAAAACACACATACACACACACACACACACACACAGTGCCTGAGGCTGAGACAGAAGGATCATAGGTTTGAGGCTAGTTGTAGCAGCTTAGTGAGGCTGTCAGCAACTTAGCAAGACTCCATTTCCAAATAACAAATAAAATAGGGCTGGGGGTGTAGCCTGGAGGTAGAAGACCCCTGGATTCCATCCCCAGTGCGACAAACAAAATAATAGTGCCTGCTGGGCGTGGTGGCACACACCTGTTATCCCAGTACTTGGGAGGCTGAGACAGTAGGATGGCAGATTTGAAGCCAGCCTCAGCAATCTAGTGAGACCCTGTTTCAAAACAAAAAACGGCTGGGAGTGTAGCTCGGAGGTAGAATGCCCCTGAGTTCAATCTCCAGTAGTACCACACAGACACACACAAAGTGCCTTATTAGACTTTTGAATATGTATTCCCCTGTACATGTGCTAGAATTCTTCTGAGGTTTAAACCTGCAGATGGATTTATTAAATCTTGGACTTTTCAGTTTTACTAGTTACTGTTAGTTTGTGCTGCAAGTTGTCAGTACTGATACCAGCTGTATCCCTATTTTTTCATTCTTGGTTTGGTCACATTTTAAAGGATTTAACCTGGTGGGACAACCAGGCTCCTTTCCTTGCTTGGTTGTAAAAATTCTCCTTCCCCCCTCACTAGTCCAATGGATGGGACCCTAATGAAATGTTCAAGTTCAATGAGGAGAACTATGGTGTGAAGACCACCTATGATAGTAGTCTCTCTTCCTACACGTGAGTATCTTGTTGCTGTTTCCCAGTGGTGCGTGCTGTTTGGGGTGTGGGGTCACCAGCAGAACTCAGATCACTAGGTGGAACGTACTTTTTACACTCACTTTTCTGAATATCTACGTATCCCTCACCTGGTCTGCCCTGTGAACTGCTCCCTCAAAGGTTTTCTGATTGCAGCCCAACCCATGGAATTAACTGCTTCCTTGTCCATTGACCCATATCCTTTCCTTAGAACATAAGCATCAGATTTAGGATATGCCTCTGTGCTCTACCTGAGACCCTGTAGATACCTATTGAATATTTGCTGACTAGGGGGTATACCTCAGTGGTAGAGTGCTTGGCTAGCATGTGCAAGGTCCTGGGTTCAATCCCCAGCACTGCAAAATAAAAAAAGCTGAGTTATTGAAAGGATTAAGTACCCACGTACCTGAACTGGCTGTAAGACTGTTTTCCTTTTCCTCCTGTTCCTTGGTGCTGTGGTGGTGGTGGTGGTCTGTGGGTGTTCTCTCAGGGTGCCCTTAGAAAAGGACAACTCAGAAGAGTTCCGTCAGCGGGAGCTGCGTGCGGCCCAGCTGGCTCGAGAGATTGAATCAAGCCCCCAGTATCGCCTGCGGATCGCCATGGAAAATGATGATGGTCGCACTGAAGAGGAGAAGCACAGTGCGGTCCAGCGGCAGGGATCAGGGCGGGAGAGCCCCAGCTTGGCATCCAGGTAATTACTGGGGCAGCCAGGAGTGTTGGGAGCTTATGGTAGGGTCCAGTGCCTGGGCCAAGAGCTTTGTACTGCATTGGTAAACCTCACACCTTGTTAGATAAAGGCTAATACCTAGTTATTCCTAATTTTATAAGGTAACAGATTGAAGACTAGAAGCCAGCTATGGTGGCACACGCCTATAATCCCAATACTTGGCTGAGACAGGAGGATTGTAGGTTCAAGGCCAGCCTCAGCAACTTAGCAAGACCCTGTTTGAAAATAAAAAGGATTGGGGGGTATAGCTTGGAGGTAGAATGAATGTCCCCCTTGGGTTCAATCCCCAATATAAAAATTGAACCCGGGGCGGTCTACCTCTGGGCTACACCCCCAGCCCTATATTTTATTCTTTATTTTGAAATAGGGTCTCACTTAAGTTGCGGAGGGCCTCACTAAGTAGCTGAGGCTGGCTGCAAACCCAGATCCTCTGGTCTCACCCTCCCCCCAAGTACTGGGAATACAAGCGTGCGCTACCATGCGCAGCTAGATTTTTTGGGGGGGGTTGGTATACTTCCTTTTTTTTACATACTCCTTTATATGTATGTACTTTTTTTTTATACTAGGGATTGAACCCAGAGGCATTCTACATCTGAGCTACACCCCCAGCCCGATTTTCTTATTTGGAAACAGGGTCTCACTAAGTTGCCAAGAGCCTCGCTAAGTTGCCGAGGCTGGCTTCAAACCCACAATCCTCCTGTCTCAGCCTCCCACATACTGGCATTACAAGCGTGCACCATCACGCTTGGCTTGTATGTACTATTTTATGTACTATTTCTTCTGCTTACAAAAATGAAATTGATCTGTCCTTCATTAGCATCTTGTGAGAGCTCCATCGTGAACAGCAATCTGGTCTTTCTTATAGGTCAGGAGTGGTAGAAATGTAGAGCGCTGGCCAGGTTGCTTGGGTTAGGGTTCATGTGATGTTAAGGCCGTAAGCCTGTAGCCCACAAAGCATTTAACTAGGATAGACAGTGGGATTGTGAGAAAAGCTGGAGCCAGGTATTATGTGTGCAGGGGAATTTTGGAAAGAAAGGCTTTATGTTGCCAAAATATGTGGGTTTCCCTTTTTTTTTTCTTTTTTGTGACGCTAGAGGTCAAACCCAGGGCCTCATGCATTCTAGGCAAGTGCCTTACTACTAGGCAAGTCCCCAACCCAAAGGTGTGGGGTTTGTAGCTACCTACCCTTACTTGAACTCTTTCCCCAGGGATGGGAAGTATATCCCTCTGCCTCAACGAGTTCGGGAAGGTCCCCGGGGAGGAGTTCGATGCAGCAGCTCTCGGGGTGGCCGGCCTGGCCTTAGCTCTTTGCCACCTCGTGGTCCTCACCATCTTGACAATAGCAGCCCTGGCCCCGGTTCTGAGGCACGTGGTATCAATGGAGGTGAGTTGTGAAGCAGACTTGGAGTAGAGAGGGGGATGGAAAGAAGTTGAGAAGGGTAATCGAAAGGACTTAGTTGGGAGGCTGATGCATTGGTGGTGATATAATAGCAATTGCTGTATCCCTTTTTCTTTGCCTATTGAAAAAAAAATAGGTCCTTCCCGCATGTCCCCCAAGGCACAGCGGCCTGTGAGAGGTGCCAAGACTCTGTCTTCACCCAACAGCAGGCCTTCTGGAGAAGCTTCTGTCCCACCTCCTCCTGCAGGTAAGGCTTCAGTAATGTTGGATGAAGAAATGGGTAGAATTTTGTACAGGGAGTTAACTATGTCGGGTGGAATGTCAGCATGGGAGATAGGTTGAAGATAAATCTTCTGGGGGGGTTGAATTTATCCTTTGGAGGAAACAATTTTTCAGTTTCCCTAGTGCAGGTAGTCCTGGTAGTCAGTGGGTTGTATTTGACTAGCGGGTGTATTTTGTTTACATTTGAATTTGTTGCAAACACTTTAAAAATTGAAGTCATAGAATCACAGAAGCTGGGTGTGGTGGCACATGCTTGTCATCCCAGTACTTGGGAGGCTGAGACAGGATCACAGGTTCGTAGCCAGCCTCAGCAACTTAGTGAGGGCCAGTTTCAAAATAAAGAATAAAATAGGGCTGGGGGTGTAGCTCAGAGGTAGAATGCCCCTGGATTCCATCCCCAGTACCAATAAAAATTTTTTCTATGACTTCTTTTTCTTTTTGGTGGTACTGGGGATGGAACCCAGGGGCATTCTACCTCTGAGCTACACCACACCACACCACAGCCTTATTTCATTTTTAATTTTGAAATGGTCTCACTAAGTTTTGGATGGCCTTGTTAAGTTGTGGAGGCCAGCTGCAAACCTGCAATCCTCCTGTCTCAGCCTCTCAAGTACTGGTTTACAAGTGTGTGCCAACATGTTTGGCTTCCAGGTTTTTTTTTCTTTTTTCCTTTTTTTTTTGGTGGTAGTACTGGAGATTGAACCCAGGGGCATTCTACCTCCAACTTTCACTCCCAGCCCTATTTTATTTATTTTATGTTGAAACAGGATCTCACTGGGTTGATAAGAGTCTCACTGCTTGCTGAGGCTGTCCTTGAAACTGGGATCCTCCTGTCTCAGCCTCCCAAGTACTGGGATTACAAGCATGTGCCACCACACCTGGCTCCAATTTCTTTTGAAATACAGAAAGTTCTGCCAACACTGAGCCTACCTTACTGCATAGCTTTAGCTGGCTGGTGCAGAATTACAACTGCCCTTTTAAGCATTCTACTCTGGTTACCTGCTTGTTACCTGCTTTGGTTTTTTTAGACATTTAAGTTTGTGACCCTGGGTGTCGTAAAATGTAAAACTTTTGTGTTTTAGTAAGTTCCCTTTGCCCACTGCTTATTGACCAGCAGTAACCATTGTGCAGCTCTCCCTTTTCTTCCAGTGGGCCGGATGTACCCTCCACGCTCTCCCAAATCTGCTGCCCCTGCCCCAATCTCTGCTTCCTGTCCTGAGCCTCCCATTGGCTCTGCAGTGGCAACGTCTTCAGCCTCCATCCCTGTGACATCGTCGGTTGTGGATCCTGGAGTGGGCTCCATTTCCCCAGCATCTCCAAAGATCTCACTGGCCCCCACAGATGGTAAGAGCCAGATGGTTGAGGGTTGTGGATGATGTGAAGTGTGGTTCTGGACAGGAGGACCTTCAGGCACCTCTCCCTCTTTTCCCTGCTCAGTAAAAGAACTCCCAACTAAGGAATCTGGCAGAACTCTGGAGCCCCAGGAGCTGGCCCGGCTTGCTGGGAAAGGTGAGGGTTGTTTTGTTCTGCCCATGTCGGGGGTCCCTTTGTCCCTTTGTTCAGGAAAGCGTTTCAGTTAGGAACTATGTTGGGATTCAGATGTAGGCATTGTCTTTCAGCCCTTTGGTCCTAATTTCTCCTTCAGGATTCCTGAGAGCTTCTCATACTCCCTTGGTTTCTTGCCTTCTGGCTACTATTACTGTGTAGCCATCTTTAAGTGTATTTATTATAGCTGGGCGTGGTGGCGCACATCTGTAATCCAGGTTCTTGGGAGGCTGAGACAGGAGGATTGTAGGTTTGAGGACAGCCTCAGCAAGTAGCGAGATCCTATTTTAAAACAAATAATAAAAAGGGCAGGGGGTTCAGAGCCCAGTACCCCCCCACACACACAGAGTCTATTTATTTCCCTCTTTTTTCACTGTTTGCTTTGTAGTCCCTGGCCTTCAGAACGAACAGAAACGATTTCAACTAGAAGAACTAAGAAAGTTTGGGGCCCAGTTTAAGGTGAGTGAAGTGTGGAGATGGGCTAGATATTAGCAGGATGCTGGGGTGTGTTGAGGATTATAGAAGAGGTGGAGGGCCAAGTAGGTAGGAGAGATGATTTGGGCAAGGCTGACAGGAGGAGGCAGGCCTGGGGCCTGGACCAAATAGTACAGTATATGTATCTCTCTCATTCCAGCTTCAGCCCAGTAACTCCCCTGAGACCAGCCTGGATCCTTTCCCTCCCCGGATCTTAAAGGAGGAGGCCAAAGGGAAGGAGAAGGAGATTGATGGTCTATTGACATCAGAGTCCATGGGGTCCCCAGTCTCCTCCAAGGCAGAATCCGTATCGGATAAGGAGGACAAACCACCCCTAGCACCATCAGGAGGCGCTGAGGGGCCAGAGCAGTCCACACCCCCTTGCCCCAGCCAAACTGGCAGCCCCCCTGTGGGCCTCATCAAGGGAGATGACAAAGATGAGGGCCCTGTTGCTGAGTGAGTAAGGGGTAGGGAGCTGGTTGGATATTGGGGAATGAGGGGAAAGCCATGAGGACTTACTATATTTTCTCTCACAGACAAGTAAAGAAATCCACGTTGAACCCCAATGCCAAGGAGTTCAATCCTACAAAGCCTCTCCTCTCTGTGGTGAGATGGGACAGGAGAATGTAGACTTGGGTTTCTGTGAGGGAGACTTGGGAGGGGAGCAGTGCAGGAGACCCTGTAAAAGTGCAGGATAGCAGCAGCTGGACTGGCTTGAGAAAAAAGTAGTCAAATCTCCAGGGTTGGGTGATAAGGGAACCTGATAAGGTGTTTATGGATTTCTCTGGTTATTAGTATTTGGCATGTGGAGTGTTTTGAGTGAGGTGGTTATGAGCATGGGCTTTATTTGGACAAACCGATGTGGCTTTACCCATATGCTTACACATGGATTCCATTTAACCTGTGCCTGTTTCCTCACCTGTAATTTTTGAATGCCCATCTCAGGGTTTCATGGGAGACTTAATCAGGAAAAAATGCAGAATGTGTTGGGCACACAGCACTCCAAACGCTAGCTGTTGTTATAGGCAGGGCTGGCGTAGGTGTGGGGTACAGAAATAAAATGATGTCCTCTCTCATCTCTTACAGAACAAATCCACCAGTACCCCAACTTCTCCAGGGCCCCGGACTCATTCAACTCCCTCCATCCCGGTGCTGACAGCAGGCCAGAGTGGGCTTTACAGCCCCCAGTATATCTCCTACATACCTCAGATCCACATGGGACCAGCTGTGCAGGTAGGAGAAGAGCCTAGGTGGCTTAGGGTAAAGGGTGGAGTTTGGTTGCGTGGGCTGAGGGACCAGGGTAGGCCTGTTCTGGGCATTTGTAAGCAAGCCATTCAGCTTCATCTGTGTTCATGTCCCTAGGCACCTCAGATGTATCCGTATCCTGTATCCAATTCGGTGCCTGGGCAGCAGGGCAAGTACCGGGGAGCAAAAGGTGAGCAAAGTCGGGAAGGGCAGTTGGTGGGGCTGCCTGGTACCTCTTGGCAGATGGAGCTTGAGCTCTGCACTATTTTCCTCCAGGCTCCCTTCCCCCTCAGCGCTCGGACCAACATCAGCCAGCCTCAGCTCCTCCTATGATGCAGGCCGCTGCTGCTGCTGGCCCACCCCTGGTGGCTGCCACACCTTACTCTTCCTACATCCCCTACAACCCGCAGCAGTTCCCAGGCCAGCCTGCCATGATGCAGCCTATGGCCCACTACCCCTCACAGGTGACTGAGGCACAGGAGGGAAGGGGGGAAGCAGAGGCTCGGCCAAGGATCCCACCCATCTTCTCCATCTCCATGACTTGGGAGCTGGGCACGGGAGTCAGGTGGTTTGGGCCAGCTGTAGGTGGGTGGTGTTAGACTTGGGCTCAAATAAATAAGATAATTATGCCTAGGCTCAAGCGGTGCTGTGTGCACATTGACCCGGCAGGAAGAGGGGCCTCCGTCCGC
The DNA here is from genome assembly GCA_004027185.1 of Glis glis. Classification (NCBI taxonomy): domain Eukaryota; kingdom Metazoa; phylum Chordata; class Mammalia; order Rodentia; family Gliridae; genus Glis; species Glis glis. The sequence continues at coordinate 15,529 of PVJS01039446.1, forward strand.
TGTGCTCATCTCCTCTCTCTCTGTCCCATCAGCCGGTGTTTGCCCCCATGCTTCAAAGCAACCCCCGCATGCTGACGTCGGGTAGCCATCCCCAGGCCATTGTGTCATCGTCCACTCCTCAGTACCCTTCTGCAGAGCAGCCTGCCCCCCAAGCCCTGTATGGTGAGTTCTGCTGTGCCCTCCCCCTCTGCTCTGGGCTGTACTTCCTGGCCCCTTCTGGTGCTCAGTGCTGGTTCTCTCCTTCCTGTCGCAGCCACTGTTCACCAGTCCTATCCACACCATGCCACGCCGCTCCATGCCCACCAGCCGCAGCCGGCCACCACGCCCACTGGGAGCCAGCCGCAGTCCCAGCATGCGGCCCCCAGTCCCGTCCAGGTGCCTGCCACGGGGGATCTAAGTGGTTGGGGCAGGGATGGGTAGCTGGAAGAAAGGGATAGAGCTGGGGGTTCTTCCCCAGCAGGGAGATTAGGAGTCAGCAGGTGGTTGGCATGATAGAGAGATTGGATGGCACTCACGCTTCCCCTCTTCCACAACAGCACCAGGCGGGGCAGGCCCCACACCTGGGCAGTGGACAGCCTCAGCAGAATCTGTACCATCCAGGGGCCCTGACAGGCACGCCGCCCTCTCTGCCACCGGGACCTTCTGCCCAGTCCCCTCAAAGCAGCTTCCCCCAGCCAGCCGCTGTGTATGCCATGCATCCCCACCAGCAGCTTCCCCACGGCTTCACCAACATGGCCCATGTTACCCAGGTAAGGGCGTAAGAGTCTGCTTGCCAGAGGAAGTGAGCCATGGGGCCGTCCCATCCCAAAGACCATGCTTCTACCTTTGCCAGAGTGCCCCCAACCCTGGGATTCTCAGAGCCCACCTTGAATTTCTGTGGTACTCCCAGCTTCTTTCTGTTCTCTACAGGCCCATGTCCAAACTGGAATCACAGCAGCCCCGCCCCCTCACCCTGGGGCTCCCCACCCGCCCCAGGTGATGCTGCTGCACCCACCCCAGAGCCATGGGGGGCCCCCCCAAGGCGTGGTGCCCCAGAGTGGGGTGCCTGCACTCTCAGCTTCCACACCCTCACCCTACCCCTACATCGGACACCCCCAAGGTGAGCAGCCTGGCCAGGCGCCTGGATTTCCAGGAGGAGCCGATGACAGGATTCGTGAGTTCTCGTTAGCTGGGGGAATTTGGCATGGAAGAGCTGAGGGGCTGCAGGTGGGGCAGGATGCACGGGTTCTGGGTGGGGAGTGAGGGGTCTTGGAGGCAGGGCTGTCCCACAGGGCGCCCGCCGACCTGCACCTGTCTGTGAAGTATGTAGGGTGGGCAGAAGCCACAGTCGCCGCCGCCAGGGGCTTGCTCCTGGCTCTGTCCTTTGCTTCCCTCCGTCCTCGCTCAGTTGTGATCCAGCAGCCCCCCTCCCCACTGCCTCCCCAGCTCTCAGTGACCCCGACTGTCTCCTGACTTAGCCGAGGTAAGGTCAGCGCAGCAGACAGGGCCAGACTGGGGTGTGGGGGGCTGAGCTGGGCACACGAGTAAGGGCTCTGGCTTACTGGGAAACAGCGATTGACCTGTGCTTCTGACAGCCCCATGAGACACCTTGAGGAGGCCGCTCCTACCCACACACCCCCGCAACCCCTGGACGCATTGATGAAGGGACAGCTGCTTGGGTTCTAATGCTCCTGCTCTCTTCTCTTTCCCCTCCAACCAGTTCAATCTCATCCCTCCCAGCAGCTCCCCTTCCACCCCCCGGGGAACTGAAGATTGTCCTGGCCGCGACCTGAGACCTCCATGAGTGGAGGGAAGAATGATCTATGTCTCTTCCCCCAGCAGCTCGGACCAGTCCCAGCCCCCCAACCCCCCCTTTCCCCCGGGGGAGCTGGGGAATTCCTGCCAAGCACCTTGAATGGGAGGGGCCTCAAAGTGGGCAGGGCCAGGGTCCAGCGGGGGTGGGGGGTTCCTGCTCCTCCCCTGCCTGTTCCCACCCAATCTTGCCCTCCCATCCTCTCATCTATTCCCCCGCTGGAGACGGAAGATCTTTTATTTTCTATTATTTATAACCTCAGACTTGGGCCCCCTGTTCTATCTTTCCCATTAACTTGAGTGATCTGCGTGAGAGACAGATGCCCCACAAGGATGGTTGGACAAGGACTTTTACTTTTTATTACATAAAAATATTAAAAAAATAAATAAAAAAATAAAATTTTAAACTAACTTAACCTGCTTACAGTTTGCTCTTTGGAGATGAGAGGAAGGTTTACAGTTTTCAGTCTTAATGTGATTCTAGGATTATGTTCATCTTGTAACCTCTTCCTCCCCTTCAGTGTAAAAAATGGAGACATTTTCTCTAAACCTAGGATGAGGGGTAACCAAATCAAAGTCTTAGGCTGTTTATTTGAAAGTGGGTATGTGGTTGATGACTAATGAGCTTCTGGGTAACTGGGTGGCTGCAAGTGTGAAAGTACCTAGTAAAGTCCTTTTTTGTTTTTTGGTGGTACCAGGGATTGAGATACCAGGGTACCAGTGTTGCATGTGCTAGGCCAGTGCTTTTACCACTGAGCTACTTTCCAAGCCCTTTTCATTTTTATTTTGAGGCAGGGTCTCACAAAGCTAACCAGGCTGGTCAAGCTTGGTTTCCTCCTTTATAGCTGGGATAAGAGGCGTGTGCACCACTGCCTCTGGCCATGTCCACCTCTTTACGTTAAATACGTTTTAGTGTTTCCGGCTATTGGAAATAAAGGCCTGTTTGGTGCATAGCTAAGAGGTCTTGGGTGTGGGTGATTAAAGTGAAGCTGCTATTGGAAGAAGAGGGGAGAAGACCAAATTGGGGAACCAGGTTTAGGGAAATGGGAGTTAAAGTAGGGGTTGAGATGAGAAGATTGAAACATGGAATGTAGAAATTGTAACAGTTGAGAGGCAAATTTTGGGGGGGATACTGGGATTAAACTCAGGGGTATTCTACATCCACGCTAAATCCTCAGCCCTTTTAATTTTTTATTTTTATTTATTATTTATTTATTTATTTTTGCGGTACCGGGGATTGAACACAGGGGCATTTTACCTCCAAGCTACACCCCCGGCCCTATTTTATATACTTTTATTTTGAAGGGCCTCACTAAGTAAAGAGAGAGAGAGCTGAGGCAGGCCATGAACCCGGATCCTCCGGTCTCTGCCTCCCAAAGTACTGGGATTACAAGCGTGCGCCACCACGCCCGGCTTATACTTTATTTTGAAACCAGGTTTCACAAAGTTGCAGAGGGCCTCACTAAGTAGCTGAGGCTGGCCGCGAACCAGGATCCTCCAGTCTCCGCCTCCCAAGTGCTGGGATTACAAGTGTGCACCACCACACCCGGCTTTTTTTTTTTTTTTTTTTTTTTTTT
>PVJS01039447.1:0-18892 GCA_004027185.1 Glis glis
TGGTTGTTCGCCTCCCTTTTTCTGTCTGTGTATTAATCAGTGGGCTTCTATGTATTCTTAAATGTTACTATCTTTAGTTGCTATCCCCCACGGAAGTCGTGTGGGATTTGTATGGCTGTTCCGTTTGGAGCACCCGAGAGAATTTAGAGACAGGCTCCTCTCGGTGTCCTTACTCTGCCGCCATCTTCCCTCCCATCTCCCCTTACCTATTTATTTCTAATAGCATTTTCAGGTTGTGAAAGAACACGAGCTCATTGTAATTGATTTTAAAATGCAGAAAAAAATTACAAAGAAGAGAATGAAACCCATAATTCCATTATCCAAAGGCAACACTGTTACCATTTTTATGGGTTTTTCTTTTTATCTTTCTCTATGTGTCTCTGTATTTTAAAAACACAGTTTAGTATTCTATTTATTTTACTTTATATTATGTTATGAATATTTACACAGCTCATTAAATATTCTTTGAAAAATTAATTTTAGGGGCTTCATAATATTTCATTGTAAGGGGTACTATAATTATTTAACCATTTCTTATTTGAAGACATTCAGGTTATTTCTAGTTTTTGTGCACATTTAATAAAAAAAGCCTGCTACAAACTGCTTTGTTAATTATTTTAATTATATTTATGATAATTTTCTTTTCTTTTTTGTCATACTGAGGATTGAACCCGGGGGCATTCTACCTCTGAGCCACACCCCCAGACCTATTTTATCTTTTTATTTTGTTTTTTTTTTTCATTTTTTTTTTGCGGTACCGGGGATTGAACCCAGGGGTGTTTTACCTCTGAGCTACACCCCCAGCCCTATTTTTTTTTATTGTTTATTTTGAAACTGGGTCTCATGAAGTTGCGGAGGGCCTCACTAAGTAGCCGAGGCTGGCCACGAACCCGGATCCTCTGGTCTCCGCCTCCCAAGTACTGGGATTACAAGCGTGCGCCACCACGCCGGGCTTATCTTTTTCTTTTGAAACAGGGTCTCACTAAGTTGCGGAGGGCCTCATGAGGTTGCTGAGACTGGCCTTGAACCTGTGATCCTCCTCTTTCAGCCTCCTAAGTACTGGGATTACAGGCATAGGCCACCACACCCGGCTTGATGATAATTTTCTTTACACAGATTCTGAGAATTACAGGGTTAAGGAATATAACCTTTTATAGGCTTCTTGATGCCTGTTGCCAAATAATTTTCCAGAAAGTTTGGTTCTGTTCTCCCACTAGCAGTTGCACGAGGATTCCCATGTTGTTGTACTCTTTCATGTCAGAGTAAGAGATGAAAGCTTTGCCAGTTAAAGAGATAAAGGTACTATTTATTTAAACTTTAAAAAAAGTGAAATATACTTTGCTCTTTCTTTCCTTAAAATCAATGTCACAGAAAAATGCAAAAAATACATAAAAGCTTGGGCAAGAAAATAATCATCAAAAGTATATTACTTTTGCCAGATGTGGTGGGGCACACCTAGTGAGACCCTTTTTCAAAATAAAAAAGGCTGGGGGTATAGCTCAGAGATAGAGTGCCGCTGGGTTCAATCCCCAGTGCCACACATACACATACACAAAGTATATTGCTTTTGAGTATACGGAGCATTCCGATACATTTTCCATGGGCCCTTCAAACCATGTCCTCAGGCACTGCAATCCCCACTTTAGTTATCCCTATTCCAGGCCAGGGAGGTGTGCTGGGCACTAAAACAGGTCTTTGGACATTTAATCTCGAGCTTTCTCCACTTACTAGCTGTCCCCCTGGGGGTGTAGAGAAGAGAGAAGTGAGCCAAGTACATTCTGGGTCCCTAGAGCAGGGTGTTCACTGTTCAGTCCTGGGAGACTTAGTAGGGAGTCCAGAAGCAATGAAAAGAAAACATGGGACCAAGAGGCGGGAATCCGGCACCCCAGTCCCAGCTTGCCCATGGAATTGATGTCTGACGTGGAAGTAATGTCCCCTTCTGTATCTTGGTTTCACAATTTTGTGAATAAGGGTTTTCATTGGGCGGTCTCACCAGCTGTGACTCTAGGAGACATACACTGATAGCGGAAAAGGTTGTCGAGGAGAGATGGGCATGCAATGACGATGCAGTTGGCTGCTGACTGATATGCAGCTCAGTCTTCTCCACCTCTGCTGTGGACCCCAGCAGCAGGGTCTTCCCTGATCCTTGGGCCACGTCTGAGGCTGTGGCTCTGGTCCTGGGAAAGACAGAGTGAACTTCCTCTCTCTGCCACCATTCTTAGCCTAGGTTGAGGAGGCCAGCCTCTGGGGGTGCAGAGACCCTGGCAGCCCTGGTAATTACTGTACCACCCTGGACCCTCTCAACTCTGCATCCACATGAAAGTTTGGAAGGACACAGGCTATCTCACAAGAGGTTGGCCTGATGTAAGGCGTAATCTCCCTCCACTCTCAACGCTCTTCTGATTTATAGCAGAAGACCCAGATTTGGGAGGTGGGGCTTGGACTTTCCAAAAAGCCCATTTGCGAAGACCCTGTAGTAGATAGCCTTTTGCACTTTCCAGATCACTTTGGCAATGAAACCATTTTATCCCTATTTGTGGTTTTCTCCCAGTGACTCCAAACACACAGCTTTGATTCTCTGGCATCATTTACAGTTGAGGTTTCTTTTCTCTAGGTTGTGATAGACTCAGCCCCTGGCCCTGGATTTCCACCCCTGACGTGGAGCCACATCCTCTTCACACCCTGGACAAGTGCTCCTCTCTTGGTTTGGACATTCCTTCTCCTCTCCTGTTAGACTCCCTGGTTAGGACGGATCCCCTGGGTCTGAGAGACGGGACAGCTTGAGAACACCTCCATCACCGCTGCCTCCTGGATCACACCGAGTCTTGAGGATTTGGATATTAGTATTCTCCTTGTAGTCACAAATTGGCAATGAACTTAGGATGGTCTTAGACATTACATGTGAAGTTTTGGTTAGACTTGGCTTTACATAAAGAAAAAGCATGGAGGCCGCTAGGGGTTTGTGTGTTATTAAATGTAGAAGGGGGGCAGAGGTGTAGCTCAGTGGTAGAATACTTGCCTAGTATGTGTGAGTCCCTGGATTCAATCCTCAGCACTGAAAAACAGGGAAAAATATGACTAGGGATCCAGGAATTCTTGTATCCCAGCACTAAGGGTACCTGTATGCATAAGATAGTACTCTGCAGACAGTCATTCATCAAATATCATTGAACAACAGTCACATGTCAAGCAGTGATTTAGGTGCTGGGTTACAGTGGTGAACAAAATAGACAATTTTTCCTCATGGAGCTTATACTCTGGCTGAGTGGGAAGAAGTGGTGGGGTCAGGGCACCGGGAAGGAAGGCAAGGGGTGCAGTACGTAGGCAGACTCCAGTCACCTGAATTACCGGACCGGCAGATACCACTACAGTGTCCTCTGGGGAGATGGCTGCTGTTTTCTCTTCTGAAATTATTCATAATCATGGCAGCCAGCACTGAGTATGAACTACGTTCCAGGCACTGTGCATTAATTCAGTTCATCTTCATGCCAAACCTGGAAAAGGGATATTATCACTCCCATTTTACAAATGAATTAACTGAGGCACAACAAGGTACAATAATATTCCCAATGTCACATACCTGGAATGCCCATCTGCCTTGAGAGATGTGCTTGGACACACTCCCCATGGCTGCCTCCACCCGGCCCTGATGGAGCTGTCAGGTGTCAGGCCTGGGGAATACCACTAGCTACGTAGGAAGGGACAGGCAAAGCCAAGAAAGGGGATAGCGTGAGTCCAGTTATGTATTGTCCAGAGACTTTATGTGTGTGTGCGTGGGTGTGTACACGTGCTAAAGGGGATTGAACCCAGGGGCATTCTTTCTCTGAGCTACACTGCCTGCCCTATATATATATATTTTTTATTTTGAAACAGGGTCTTGCTAAGTTGCTGAGGGCCTCACCAAGTTGCTGAGTCTGGCCTTGAACCTGTGATTCTCCTGTCTTAGGCTCTCAAGTGTTGAGATTACAGGCATACACCACTGTGCCCGGCATTTCAGAATCCTTTTTAACTTAATCCTTTTCTATACTAAGGCCTCCAAATAAAGACAGTTTCTAAAACAGAAGAACTCTCTTCCAGAAGCGGTTGGTGGCAGTGGCCGGTTGCTAGGTGTTGCTAGGGCAACTTAGCTGGGAGTCTGGTAGTGAAGTAATTAAGCAGGGTATATAAATTACCTCAGCTGGTTTTCCCCAGAATAGGCAGTTCCCTGCATGAAAGAAGGTGACTAGTTTGCTCTTTGCTCCTAGGGACAAAACAGCCAGGAAACCTTTAGAAGATGTGTAGGAACATGTCATGGCAGCAGGGTGGCTCCTCTTCACATCCGCCCATCGTCCGGGGCTGGTCAGGGTGTGATGTGAGGTATTCAAGGCTAGATGTGTGTAGATTCCAGCAAGGGAAGAGCATGTTTGGGAATGAGCTGGGAGTCAGGGCAAGAGCCGGAAGGCAGGAGCAGAGCTTAGAGAAACCAGAGAAGAATGGGTACAGTTAGAGGAAAGAAAACAAAACAAGCTACAAGGAACCAGGCCATACCAGGTATGAAGACTCACCAGAATTTTCAATGAGATGGAATGAAGTAACTGCACAGGCTGGGAAGGGATTCTAAGCTTGCAATATTAACCTACTACTTCTACTATTACAGCAAAATTTATTGAGTAAAGCACCAGGGCCTTTATTAAGCGGTTACACACATATGTATATATGCAATACTAGGGACTGAACTCTCAGAGGTACTCTACCACTGAGCTATACTCTCAGCCCTTTTTTGATTTTTTATTTTGAGACAGGGTCTTACTAAGTTTCCCAGGCTGGCCTCAAACTTGCACTCCTCCTGCTTCATCCTCCCAAGTAGCTGGGATTACAGGCATGTGCTACTGTGCCTAGCAAGACAGGCAGTATTATACTCCCATTTTACAAAGAAAGAACCCAAGGATTAATTATTTAACTTGCCAAAGGTCAATAAGCTAGTTGATAGTAGATTCTGGAATCAAAATGAATTTCTGTCTAGTTCCCAAACTGAGACCTTTAAATGCTGTGTTACTTTGTAGTCACTCCTTCTATGAAGGTTTCCACATCTAGCTTGCTTTGAAAGCATCCAAGTTCCTCTGCCACTGTGCGTCCTGGCTGGGCTTGGCTCAGTAGTTGGCATGGGCCGGAGTGAGCAGCAGAGTGGCTGGCTGCAGGTTTCAGGGAGTTAGGCAGGGGCCCACAGCATGCATGCCACTGATGCAAGGGACAGCAGGACTGGGAGTTCCATGAGAGGCAAAGATGCATGGAGCAAGGGAGATTGAGTAATGAGGCATGTCCTCAATGTTCTTCTTCAATTTCTCTTTCTCCCTCTCCAGCAGGATGTGCAGAAGAGTGGTTAGCCTGTTGAAGGCCTGACCATGCTTCTGATAACTTCATGCTCACTTCAAAGTGGAGGTAGTTGTCATCTTGCCGCAAAGACAGTTGTCATCTTGGCTTTTGAATATTTGGGGGAAAACATAAATTATTTTCACAAATATAGTGATGAGAGTGAAGAGAAGTCCTAGTGTGTATAAGTTATCTGTTGCTGCATGGAAGATCACCCCAAAATTTAGCTGCTTAAAACAACATCTATTATATCACACAGTTCATAAGAGTCAGGGATTTAGGAACAGCTTGGCCAGGCGATTCTGCCTCAGGCTCTCTCTGGAGGTTGTAGTCATGATGTTGGCTAGGACTGCAGTCTCATCTGAAAGCTTGACTGGGGCTGGATCTAACTTCAAGGTGGTTCACTCCCATGGCTGTGGGCAGGAGGCCTCAGTTCCATAGTATATGACTATATGAGTGGCCTCATGAAATGGCAACTCATTTCCCTCAGAGTGACTGATGACAGAGAGAGAGAGAGAGAGAGAGAAAGAGAGAGAGAGAGAGAGAGAGAGAGAAATGCATTTTTTGATCCAGTCTCAGAAGTTGTGCACTGTCGCTTCTGCCATATTCTATCTGTTGGAAATGAATCACTAAGTACTAAAGGAGGAGAATTATACCCCCTAAGTGGAGGATATCAAAAAACATGGAACCTATTTTGGAAACCAACACATGGTATAGACAAAGATCTGGGTGAAAAAAAAAATGCCTGGCTAAATGGAGATGTGGAGTGGGTCAAAGTCCTTTTGAGAAGGCTGCTGGTGCTAGGCAACACACTTGTGCTCTGTGCACAGGGGAGAGTGTGCTTGCACTAGTCTCTCATGACTGCTACCATCCAAATGACAATGATTCATTCCATTTTCTCTTTGTCTGGGGAAAAATCTCATTCTATGCAAGCCAAGCTGTTTATGAATCTTTCTATCTATTCACCCATTCATATGGGACCCAGGGCATGATAACAGCTATTCAAACCGTGGAATGTTAATTAGATGGAAAAATGTACACATCAGCTATCTCCATTTCAACTGAGAAATCTGGCCGAGGTACATAATTTGCTTCAATGTCATCTGTGTCAGGATTTTGAAAGGGTGGCAATATATCACTGTGTTAGACAAAAGGCGTGGGATAAAAAGGAGAAGGAACTATTCATGGCAACATAGGTTTCAGGATATTAATAAGTGCAAATATTTGCTTCTCTATGGGAGCATTAAAGTTCAGTTCTTATTTCTTGGTTCTCATGCCCAAAATTATTTGCTTTTTACTACTGACATTGAAACAGAATGTTAGCTCATCTTTTGCCTCCTAAAAGTCGCATTTGCAATGGGCAAGTGCAACCAATAATCTTAGAGTGAACTAGGCTCCCTCCGACTTGGCTGTATTCAGGAGGTCTATAATGAAGAGGTGTGATTGATACCAAGTGTGATATTAACTAGACTGCAAGGGAGTTTTCACTTTGACCCTGCCTCTTTCCCCCTCTTCCTTCTTCTTATCTCTCCATGGCAGATGGCTGATTCCGCTGAGTAGGCCCGGGCCTAGTCAACCTTTCTTCTTAGCATGAGAGTCACTGGCCTTGCCTTCTCTCACCATGGTCCTAAGGCAGCCTTATATATAGACCCTTGGAATTCCCTCTCACATGGCAATACCAAGGAAATCAGAACCGCTTCCCAAGTAGAGCAGGTGATGCAGAGTCCCTGAAGAGGGGACAGGAGAGCTGCTCCAAGCTTCTGGTGACTTACGTGAGCAGGACATGCTTGTGGGGGGGCATGTGTGAGATGACTAGACTCTGCAACTGCAGAGATTCCTCCTCACTCATTAGGGAGGGGGAAACTTCAACTACATACTTTTCTAGGTTACAAATATTCCACAATCGCCAGGGAGAAGCTCACCAAGCGCTGTGTGCATGTCTGTACCTATCTGAACTTCTTTATGATGTGAGATTACAGTGCATCAATACAAGGACATAAAAAATATTCTGCAACAGGAAGAACAGATGCATACTTCCTCATCCTTCTCCATTCTGTCATGTGCCCTATGAATGGGGGAGAGGTGAGTTCATCTTGTGAGAGAGAATTAGTTTGGAAGGAAGCTCTGCCTTGGGTGGTGAGATGTCTGATGTCAGACTTATGGGGGGAGCATGCATTGCAGCTCAGAGGAAGACCTGCTTCTACTGCTTCTACCCCGACAGCACAGGACAGCACAGGACCGGAACTCGCCCTCTCTCCCCAGGGGGAGTCAGTGGCCCCCTGTGTAAACCTGACAAGAGAAGGAGCCACCAGTCCACATTACTTCACTCTAATGCCTAAAAGCCAGATCATCAGAGATAATGGATGTGAAATTGCTTTCACATACCTGGTCCTTGATCAATATTTGTTGACTAAATGAATGAATAAACTTGAAGGTGGTACAAAGGTGCAGCAGTATGATTATAGCTATTTGTTCCATGGCCATAATCCTCTTGTCAGAGCTCAAAAGGGCCTGAGTTCTGTCAGAGAACACCACCCTATTCTCTTCAGTTCCCATTCTAAAGTTGGGGAAAACATTTTTTTGAGTTTAAATTTTTTATCAGAATTTTGCATGTGCATAGTTTAAAGATTCAACCAATTCTATGAGATTTATTAAGACAAAAAGCAGCCCCAAGTCTTCCCTCATTTCCCCTTCTACGAAGCAACTACTTTTAACTTTTCTCTCTGTGTGTTGATTCCTACCATTTTTCTCCAATAATATGTCTGTATTTCTGCTTCTTGATTTTTCTTTCTTTGGTTGTTTTAGGTGTCACGTATTGACTTCCTACTGTGGAAAATGAATATTTAGCTCCATTTTTTCCTTTTTGTCTCACCAAACACATATACCTTTCCCATCTCCTCAGCCTCTCCACATACGTATAATTTTAGTTAGATTCATATTCAATGTTTATAATATTATGACCACGTATGCCATTCAGGTCTGAGCCATTACAATAAACTTTGGTTACTTTTCCTTTCTCAAACAACTTATTGGTTGCTCTGGAGTTAATTGCCTTTTGTTTGTGTGTGTTTTGGATAGTCATGTACTTGTCACCAGTTCAGCCCAAACTCTCCACAGGCTTTCTTCATTTCTTTTTGTTCACATCAGATATGTTATCAATCCATCTTTTTGGGTTAGCTGTTTTCCATAGCCTTCTAAACTGCTGGTGGATGGTTGCTGTTCTTGGTGCACACGTGTTATCTCAAAACGTCCCTTCATCATCAGCACAGGGATTCCTTCTCCCCTCTCCTGTGTTGGATCTCTGTTTCCTATAATTCACTCTTCCTCTTTGGTTTATATACTAATTTGGGTGGAGCACGTCCTCAGTAGCTTCCTGAGGAAGGGTGTACAGGACACCCATCTTTTGAGACTTTGATCATCTAAAAATGTATTTTTGGACTTTTACTCTTGATTGGTGATTCAGCTAAGCTTTTTACCAAATAATTTTTTTTCTCAGAACTTCAAAGGCATTATTCCACTACCTTCTAGATTCTAGGGTTATTATTTTTGGGAAGTCTGGCACTATTCTAACCCTCAAGTTGTATATGCGATCTATTTATTGCCACCCCCCACCCCAGGGACTTGGAGGCTCTTCTCTTTGTCTTCTGTGCCTTGGTTTGGGTATTTTTCTAAGTCTATTTTGCTGGGCACTTAGTGCCCCTTTCAGTCTGGAAACTCATTGTCTACAGGTTTGGGAAATCCTGAGTCAGTGTTAGAGGGCTTTCTGTTTCTGAAATTCCTATAACCGAGATGTTGGACTTACTGAGCTGGTTCTTTAATCATCTTACTTTATGCTCTTCTCTTCTCAACATTCTGAGTGATCTCCTCAGCCCTTCAACCCTTCTATTGAGTTTCTCATTTCTGTTCTCATATTTTTTGATATCCGGAGGCTCCTCTTTGTTCTCTGAATGTCCCACTCTTTTGTTCATAGCATCATATTTTTGTTTCATGATATAATATGTTCTTTTATTTTTCTGAGCATATTAAAGTTACTTTTAATGTTGTCCTTCTTGGTTTCCTTCAGGTCGCTCCCCTGCCCCATACCCTTTGTTTCTTTTAGTCTCTGTTCTTTCGGTTGGAGCCTTCCTTAGGTGCCTGGTAATCCTCAGATATCTGTTCATGTTTAGGAGCTGGGGACTAAATGCCCTGTAGTGTTTGACAAGAGGGAACTTTTCTGTAGGGTGATCTTTCTAAGCCATTTGTTGGAACAATGTTTATTTCAAAAAAGTATTTTCTCTTGAACCAGTCACATTCTTCCTATAGACCCTTCCACTCTGCTGCCTGGAAGGTGGAGTCCTGGCTGCTGTTCTAGGAGCCCAGGGCAGGAAGCAAGACAGGAGCCTCAACATTCCATGTGAGCATGCTCACTTAATTCAATATGGTATCCTGGCCTCCAGCTGGTTCTGTTGTTCTTTAGTGCAGACACCTCCATCTTGTTTTCTTTAGAGAAAAGACCTCCTGTCTTCCCTGGAATGGGAAGTCACCTGGGGCACAGAGTCAGGGAAGGGGTCTAGGGTTGTAACTGCTTCTTAAATAATTCTTCATCAGTCTAACTTGTTTTACCTCCTCCATCCCCAAACCCTGAGGCATCAGTGCTGCCAGTCCCCGGTGTCTTTATTATCTTGATAATTCTCAGATTTCTCCACTGTCAATTTAGGGTTTAGCTTTCTCAGTTCTGCCAAGTTGGTGACTTCTTATTCAATTGCTAACTATGTCTCTGAATTTCGTTGTTGTGGTCTTTTCCATATTTTCCTTGTCCTTGTGGTTCTTGTTTCCTATGAGGCCTCCAGCCAGGCTTCAGGCCACTGACTTCCCATGTCCGCTGTCCCCAGTCCCACCACTCCGCTCTCAGGCATAGCCACAGTGAGGACTGGGGCAGGCCGCAGCACATTCAACTCCTCAGCATAGGGAATGTAGCTCAACCACAGCAGGACTGTCTATAGCAGGAATCCAGAGCCACCCTGGCTCACAGGTAAAACAGGAAGAAGAGATGAATTCTGTTAGGGGATCAGGGAGACCATTTGTGTGTGTGTGTGTGTGTTACTGAAGATTGAACCCAGGGACATTCTACCTCTGAGCTACACCCCCAGACCTATTTTTTATTTTGAAACAGGGTCTCGCTAGGTTGATGAGAGTCTCACTACTTGCTGAGGCAGTCCTGGAACCTGTGATCCTCCAGTCTTAGCCTCCCAAGTACTGGGGTTACAGGTGTGTGCCACCATGCCCTGCTCAGGGAGGCCATATTGTAAGAGGTGGCATTTGAGCCAAGTGCTGATCAGATCATTTGTACTTCAGGTTAATTAAATCCATAGTCACATGCCCTGTGAATGAGCAGGCATGGGGTTAGGGTAGTATGCTACTATAGCCTGGGTCTAAATAGAGGGTTCCAGATAATGCCTGGATTTGAATCTTGGGTCCTTAATTACTGACTATAATTTGCTTAGATTTTTATAAATGGGGTGATAATAGTACCTTTCTCAGGGGTTGTTAGGAGGATTAAGTACATATAATGTAGTCAAGGACTATCCCACAGTATGTATAGACAGTGGCTCCGCATGCAGACTGTGCCAGAACACCTGGGTTTGAGTCCTGACTCTGCTACTTAGGAGCTGTATAAACTTGAGCAAATTACTTAACATTTCTGTGCCTCAGTTAATTCATCTGCACACTGGGGATGTCATCCATCACCACTGTATTGCAGGCATTTGATGACATAATATGTATGAAGGACTTAACACAGTGCCTGTGACATAGACAACAATAACACTTGTTAAAAAGAGTATAAAATAGTAGGGGCACAACCTGAACCAGACTGCCTGCTGTAAATCTCATGCCTGCCACTCACAGCCAGGTGTCCTTGGTAAGTTCCTTAACCTTCTCAGCCTCAGTTTCCTCATCTGTTAAATAGACATAATAATAGCACCCACTTTGCAGTGTTGTTGTGAAGATAAAATGAGTTAATAGATATCTAGCACTTAGTACCTATGAGTGTTGGCTACTACTATTTTACCAGGTCTGGCTGTTGTTCATTCGTTCCTTTTTAACCCCGGTGCTTCCCACACATGGAGGATTCTGTCCCAGGTATACCCCACAAGTCATGTAGCTAGGATGTCCTAGAGACATAAATGGAATCCTGGTCTGCCTGACCTCAAAGTGTGAGTTCTGTAACGTGCCACAGGCCACTCCATCCTCTTGGGGGAAAAACTGGGGAGAAAGAGCAACTTCTTCCAGAGCAACAGCCCTCTCGGAGGGGGTGGCAGTCCGGTGGGCGTCAAGTGGCTCATATCTGTTCTTCCTGCACTTGCGTTGGAGGCACTTGCTTCCTCCAGAGGCTCGGGCTGCTGCCCCTTCCTGGAGGTGATGGAAAGGAAAGCCAGTCTCTTTTGTGGCTGGCACCTGGCAGGCCCCAGCCCTGACAGGTGTACAACTCAGAGCCCAGACGGATGGCAGCGAGGACTGGAGGCTGCAGGCATCACTCAATGGCCTGATAATTGGATATTTCTATAATGACAAATTACAGCTGTTTCTCTTGTCATCAGTATGAAAACATTTCTGAAGCAGTGATTTCCCAGGAGGGGCTGTGGTTGTTATCCAGTTAAGATTATGGAAATGCCTGGTGCAGGGGCTGTGGAGCATGGCAGAGCAGAGCCGTGTTCCCGCACCACTGGCCTCTGGGTATTCTGCCCTGGCATTGAATGCAGAGGCGAGATCATCTTCCTGTCATAACATTATCACTGTTAATTTTGCGCACATGTCAAGTGGAGGTGGGCTTGGAGTCTTACATTTTATTATTTGGCTTCCGCCTCAACTGTTTTTTAATTTGACCAAAAGATGTTGAGATGTAAACAACAATAGAAAGATCAGTCTTTCTTAGCTTGAAAAATGTTCAACATTTGAAGGGAGGAGGAATCTTGGTAGCTTGTTCAAAAGCTGCTGGCCTGTTACCTGAGCCCTGAGGTACAGACAGGGGCAAGAAAGCTCCAGGATTTTCTGTTTTAGGTCAAACATTTGCTTCTCCCCAAAACCCAGTTTTCACTGGCAGAGATGTTGGAAGATGGGCGGAAACCATCCTCTTCCTAGGGCTTTTAGGGACTCCAGAGAAGGAAGCTGAGCCAGTGGGTAGAGACAGTATCATGTCCTTTAGCTTTTTTAAAAAATACTTTTATTGGTGCATTATAGTCTCACATCACAATGTAATTGCCATTTAGCCTTTTGGAGCTTCATTTCCCTCATCTGTAAAATGGGGTTATTGTGAGGATTTATGAGTGGTGTCGGCACATGGTATGGGCTGCATGTGTTAGCCATGAACAGTCCATGTTTCAGAACTCTCCAAGTCTGAGCAATCTCTGGCCTGAGAAATACATGAAGATAAAGATGAAAAGCCCTCAAAGGGGCCAAGTCATCCTCCCTGTCTTTATTTTCTTCTAGGGTGATATCCCTTCATGATCTGTTCTGGCATCTCTGCCTTCCCTGGTCTGGCTCAGCTGCTTGCAGGGAGGACCTCAACCCACACGCTGAGACCCACCCCGCTGCTGAGCTGGTCCCTACTCAGGTCATCCATTCATCCAGCAGTGCGAAGCGCTGGTGCCAGATGAAAGGAGCAAGGCCCTTCCTCAAGGGGCTCACAAGCTGGTAGGGAGGTGGGCATGGAGACAGGCCATAGCCACACATGTGGTAACTCTGAGGTGGGGAAAAGGACAAGAAAGGGCCCTGTGGCTGCCAGGGCCAACTGTCCACCAGATGGCCTGCTCTCCTTTCACCAGGGGAGAGGTGGAAACATAGGATCCACATTTCCCACCCCTCCACGCACTCCGGAGTGACCCTGTGACTACTCCTCACCAATGGAATGGGAGTAGGAACAGGTATGCTACTTCTGGCCAGGGATTTTAAGAAGCAGGTGTGCTTCTTCCTGTCCCTCTTACCTTTTCCACCATCTGGATGTAGAAGTCTCTTATACTCTAGGGATTATGGAGCCAAAAGATACCTCCCTAAATTTCTATGTGAGGGGAAGCTGATTTCTGACCAAGATCACCAACGTGAGTCTACCCTGAGATGAGAAATAGACTTCTATTGGGTTTAGCCCCTGAAATTGAGGATTATTGTTATTGAGGATAAATTGTTATCTAGGATTATCCTATTAGAGACAGTTGCCTAAACCAACTGGTGGCTTCAGGGAAGGATTCCCAGAAGAAGTGATCCCTGGGCCTTGGGTGCTAGCTGGGCAGCTGGCCAAGAAATGTGTAGGGACAGAGGTGGAGTTGAGATGAGGGGTGGGGGGAGAGAGATGGGGAAGCGGGGAGGGTATTTCAGGCAGAGAGAACAGAACAAATGAAGCACGGAGTGTGAGTGTGAGAGTGTGTGTGTGTGTGTGTGTGTGTGTGTGTGTGTGTGTATGCGTGTGTGTGTATGCACGCTGCAGAAATCTGTAGGGAACCGTGCAGGACCTCATATGCCAAGGAGTTTTAATGACTCTGTAGACACTGGGAGGAGCCCGATGGAATGGCTTAACGTGGACAATCTGGTCTGATTGGTGAGTCATAACGATTGCTTTGTTGGTGGTGTGATGAATGTATTATAGAAGGTGAGACTAGAGGTAGGGAGGCCAGAGTATGTTGGGAGGTGAGCTGATGCAGGCTCAGGGCTGGCATGGCTGGCACTGGCTGAGGGGCAGGAAGATTAGGTCATTGACTGGGTTGGTGATAGGGGAGAGGGAAGCGCTGAAGATGATGCCTGGGTTAAAATCGCAAATAATTTTTACTCATATTACAAGTGGATAGGAAGGGCAATTGCAATGAAAATTTCTGATAAACTGGCCCTCATTTTTTTTTGTTTTTGTATTTATTTATTTATTTATTTATTTATTTATTTAGGTACTGGGGACTGAACCCAGGAACATTCTACTACTGAGCTATAACCCACAGCCCTTTTTTTTTCTTTTTATAATCTCTCTTTTTTTTAAAAAAAATTGAAATAGGGGCTCGAAAAGTTGCTGAGAGTCTCACTAAATTAAGCCGAGGCTGCTCTCAAAATTGCCATCTTCCTCTTTCAGCCTCCCAAGACCTACAACTACAGTTGTGCAATACCATGGCTTGTTTATTTTTATAGCTCACCCTATGTAGCCCTTCCTAGGTGCCAGGCCTTTTTGAACCCTTTACATCTAACACATTAATATTAATGATAACTCCTTGAAGTACAGTGATTTGCTCCAATTTATAGATGAGGAAACTGAGGCACAAGGGTTAAGGAATTTTGCCAGCTAGTAGGTGGCAGAATCAGGACTTGGACCTGAGAAATCTGGCTCCTGGCCTATGCTCTCAGCTGCTGTGCCCTGTTTCTTGTTTGCCTGTAGTACAGTGTTTCCATCAGAGTCCTTCCCTGGACCCAGGAACTCACCGCTTGGACACCAAAGCCAGCTTGGACCTAACCTGGATGTTTAGTGATCCTAGTTTGGACTATGAGATCTGGATTCCTGATTTTCCGATTTGTGGATCTGTTCTCTTATCGGGCTACAATCCAACTTCAGGCTAGTTCTTTCTCAGCTTCCTTCATCACCACCTGCCCAGCCCCTTCCCATTGCTGAGACTCTACACGCCTTGAAGATGGACACTCACGGTTCTGACACATGACACCACTCACCGTGACCCCTGTAGCCCCCAAACACCTGGGCACTTGTCCAAGGCCACAGAGCCAGTAGGAGGTTAGGTTTGAATTCAAACTCACATCTGAGCTGGGCGTGGTGTCGCACACTTGTAATCCCAGTACTTGGGAGGCTGAGTCAGGAGGATCGCAGGTTGGCAGCCAGCCTCAGCTACTTAGTGAGGCCCTCTGCAACTTAGCGAGACCCTGTTTCAAAATAAAGAATAAAAAATAGGGCTAGGGGTGTAGCCCGGAGGTAGAATGCCCCGGGTTCAATCCCTGGTACCACAAGTAATAATAATAATAATAATAATAATAATAATAAGCTCACGTCTGTCTGTTTCCTAAACACACTCTCGTACCACTCTCTGTGGCCTCCCTTTTCCTCCCCAGAGGCCCATACTCAGTCCTACAGACTTCAAGATCAAGCCCAGAGCAGTCCCCTGCTCTTCCTTGGCAATACACAATAAGACCAGGCACCCAAGTCTGCACGCCAGCCCAGGCTCCCTCCTTGGGGCACCCCCATTCACTTGGAATGAAGTAGAAGGGAAGCAGAGCCCAGGCTGGCTGTCCAGGTAAGTCCAGCCGGCTGAGCTGCAACTCACAGACTTTGGCTAATTCGTTATTAATTCCTTAGGAGCATAGAACAACCCTAACAAGATGCGAAAATCAATGGCTGAGAGACAGACAAAGCAACTTGCTGAGCAGAATGTGAGGGAGGAAAGTGGTTTTTAAAAGGCCTTGACAAACTATTTGGTGTGCAGCCTGTAAAGTGGAGAATAAATGACTATCTTGCATTGATTCATATAGTTTTTTTCCAAGTTGGAAAGAGGAGAGAGGTAATGGGCTAGGGTCAGGGACCTGGTTGGCCTTGCGATGCCAAGATAATTATTGTTCAGTTAGAAGCCTAGTGATTTTTTACTTTTCAGAGGCACAGAGAGCAATTGGAGGCTGCCATGGGTTTCCACATGATGGAGGTGAGCAATAAAGATCAATTAGCAGTAATAGCATTGGCTGGAAAAAACATCGACGATCCAGAACACAGCTTTCTCCTCTATCTCTTTTGTAGCCAGCGAGCTAGAGGGAGAGAGAGAGCCCTGCAGAGGGATGGAACGGGGCAGGAGATATGGAGCACGTGGCCTGTCTATGTGAGGACCACATTGTGAGTCTTGGCAGCCAAGTTCAGTGCCAAGACACATGGCGGCCACTCCTGAGACAGCACCATAGCCCTCAGATGCAGAATGGGGCTGGCACCGCTACCCTGAAGTTCCTGCCAGGGGCCCAAGTAAGTTAAATGGGTTACCAGCCTCTGGGAGGCTGAAGGCCTTGGAGCAATATACAGAACCTGGAGTCCTCACAGTGGCCTCTCAGGCCTTTGTGGCCTGCTTGGTCACATCCTGCCCCCTTCACCTCTCTGGACTCTTTTTTGTATTCTCTTCCCCTTCTCACTGCTGCAGATATGCTGGCGTCCTTGATGCCTCTCTAACCTAGCATGCACCCTCTGCTTAGAGCCATTGCTGTATTTCCTTTGCCCACCTTGTCCCCTCCTCCAAGAGTTCTGTGGCTTAAAATCTTACCTCCTTCAGTCTTCGCCACTTCATGTGTCCCCTATTTAAAAAAAGGAAACTACCCCTGCTCTGCTTTTCTTTTATTCATGGCACCTTGTTCTTTCTAAAAAATTGTGTATTTTTTTTATTATCTAGTATGTTTATTGCCATCTTCCCTCCTCTAGGATGCAAGCTCTGGGAGAGCCAGGGACTTTATCTCTTTTGTTCAGTGATACTTTCCCACATTCTGGAAAAGTGCTGGCCAGGTAAAAGGCAGCTGGTAAATGTTGGCTGAATGAATGAATGAATGAATGGGGTCTGAATGAATGGATTCTGAATGAATCTTCAGAAGTCAAACCTTCTAACCTGCTTCTTCACAGGTGGGAGGCTGAGACCCAGATTGGGGCAAGCCCTGCCCAAGGAGGAAGAGCGGGGACCGAATGCTGAGTCTTTGAATTGCAACCTAGTATTCTTTGCTGTCTCTGAAATTTGACAGGGGGCAGAGATAACTTTCACCAGGGTCTGCTACCTGCCGCCCACAGGCTGTACCTAGGCCTCCTCATCCCATCTCTACCTGTGTACCAGTTGGTGACCTGTGGATCCTTTCTTCCTGCTTCCCCTTCTTCTCTTTATTTTCCTGACTAATTCTTCTTGATCCTCAGGTCTCAATTACTGCCTCTGGGACAGTCTTCCTGATGTTCTAGCCCAAACTTCTCTTGTTGTTCCCAAAACCTTCAGCACACCCTCATCTGATCCTTATACTCAGGAGACACATGGGGACCACTGGCTCAGTGTCTGCCCAGATTCTCTACTCAAATGGGTTCGCTGCTGCTTTCCTAGGACCTAGAATTGTGGAAGACATTAAAAAAACGTGTGATGAATGAATAATAAAATTGTTCTGCTTCTCAGTACCTTCCTTTCTTCATCAAAAAATGAGGGTGGACAGTCTACTTTGTGGGGTTGAGAGGACTGTATCTGGCATGCAATAAATAGGTGTTCAATTGTTAGTCTTGTGCCCCTCCTGGCAGGTAGGTGTTACTGCCCTTGCTGAGTCCTTTAAAGGTTAAACAACTTGTCCAAGGCCATGGATTTAGTAAGTGTTGGGACTTGAACTCAGGGTCATGGTATGCCAAAGTTTGAACTCCTCCTAACAATTCACCTCTGCCTCCCCTGGGCAGGCAAGTGGAGCTTCTAGCTCCTTTGGCTTTAATATTATCTGTGCTGGCAGCTAGTTAATTTGGGATCTTATGCCTGTTACTGAGAAACTTGACGATTATAAGCCTTAATTTAAAGATGTATTGAGTCTGTTGCCTCTCTCACCTCCATCCCATCCCAAAAGCCACTTGGCTTTCCTGCCTTTGGACCTTATAATCACCTAGATGAAATTAATGGCTTGCCATGGTTTCTCCTGGAGCCCTTGTGCTGTCCTGGGAATTCCTGGGAGATCCTCAATTTAATTCCACAAGCACTCAAGTACTAGCTCTGGGAGTGGGATCAGCCACCAGTGTTTGTGTGCTCAAAACCTTTAATCAACAGGAAGTCAACCATGTTTTCTCCTATCTTTCATTAACATGGTGAAGTACATTGATTAATTTTTCTATTGTGTTAATATATATGTTGTGTGTGTGTATATATATATATATATGTGAGTGTATACACACACACACACACATACACACACACACATGTTATCATTTTAACCATTTCTTAAGTGTACCAGTAACCATTTCTTAAGTGTATCAGTTGGATTACATACATTTACAATGTTGGGTAACCATTACCACTATCTATTTCCAGAGGTTTTTCATCATCCCAAATAGAAACTGCACCCATAAAACAGTAACTCTCCATGCCCTACTCCCACCCAACCTCTGGTATCCCACTATTCAGGGTCCTATGAGCTTGTCTATTCTAGGTGCCTCATCTAAGTAGAAAATTAGATACACTATCTTCGCTTTAGTGTTTGGCCTATTTGATTTAGCATAATGTTTGCTAGGTTAATCCATAGAATGTGTCATAATTTCATTTTTTAGGGCTAAATAGTATTTCATTGCATGCATATACCACATTTTGTCATGTATCCATCAATAGATACTTGGGTGTTCCCACCTTTGGCTATTGTGAATAATGCTGCCATGAACACTGATGCTCAAGTATCTTTTTTGAATCCTTGCTTTCAATTCTTTTGAGCATGTACCTAGGAGTGGAATTGCTAGATCATTTGGAAATTCTGTGTTTAACTTTTTTTTTTTTTTGCAGTACTGGGGATTGAACCCAGGGGCATTCTACCTCCGCGCTACACCCCCGGCCCTATTGTTTTT